>VZTM01037668.1:40660-97803 GCA_013400555.1 Jacana jacana
GCAAGAAAATACTTCTTTTTGCAGTTCAAGAGCTGTTCCTTGCCAAAAAAGAGCAGAGGTGGAGATAAATAAACCTCCAGCACACTCATTGTCTCGGAGCATGAATGCAGTCCTCAAACGCATGGCTGCACTTCGGACCGAGATCGCAGGGTTTCAGGAATGAGACTGGCTGATGCTCTAGAGACCAGTTCAGTCCGACCCCTTCCTGAAATCTTCTCCTTCTCTGGTACTGCCAGTCTGGAATGATATCTGGGGGTAACGTTGACGTGCAGAAGAAATGTTATTTTCATTACTATCCCCCGTTCAATGTTATAATATTGATGATAACCATGGGATAAATTTTATTTTATTCCTTCTCTCTCTCCCAGACTGTGACTTCAGAACCTAAATGATTACAAGCACTTGTGCCTCGTAAGAGGAGTAAATAAATTAGTGACCCATTTATTTGCAGGAAAAAATGGTGGGGAGGAACGGAAGGAAAATATTTAAGTACCTTCCTAATATTTAATACTACAGCAACACTCCACCCTCAGACCCTCCTTTTCCCTGATGCTTACCAATAAATTAGGAGTTCAGCCTCGTAGCACAGCAAATAAGCAGGCAGGCTTACATGCACACAGATTTATTCAAAGGACCCACAGCTGACAGCATGCATCAACTCTAACAGAAAAAGAAAGCACTCGGCAAAAGTGACTTAAAAAAGAAGGCAGAGAGAACAGAAAAGGAAAGCTCTCCTAGCAACTGGAAGAACATCTCCTTCACAGTAACAAGGAGATCCCAAATACCTTTCCAACTGTAACAGTATGGTTTCACAGTTTCCTCGGGCTCTAATGTCACCGTTCAGGCTAATGGTGTTGATTGGAGCACTCCTGTGATGAGGAGTAGATATTGCAAAGCTAATTGCTCTATAGGCTTTGTGACGCCCATCACTGGGCAATGTTTATTAGTTGTTAATTACCTCTTGTTACCTATTGCCTCCTATTGTTATTTACTAAGCAATGTGGTCCTTAGTAGTTTTAGATTAAAGCTACAAAGCAGACAGTGATAAAAGAGAGACAATTAAGCCATCAGTGTCCCACCACAAATCCAACATATCAGATCTAATGGTATTTGCAGTGCCTTAGTGCAAGGTCCTGAGGGCTAGAGGACTTTGGGTGCAGAGATGAAACCACTGTCCCAGAACCTAATGGAGATGACAAGGGGACAAGATAGGACAAGGGGCAATGGGTGCAAGCTGGAATACAGGAGATTCCACTTAAATAGGAGAAAAACTTCTTCAGGGTGAGGGAACACTGGAAGAGGCTTCCCAGAGAGGTTGTGGAGTCTCCTTCTCTGGAGACATTCAAAACCAGCCTGGAGGCGTTCCTCTGTGAATTGCTCTAGGTGTTCCTGCTCCAGCAGGGGGTTGGACTCGATGGTCTTTCAAAGTCCCTTCCATTCCCTGATGTTCTGTGATTCTGTGACAGGGCTGGAAGTGAAAGCCAGAGTGCAGGGACAAAGAGGAAAGGCTTCAGAATTGCAAATATCAGGATGTTCACATTGCAGATGTTAAAGCACTGTGAGCAAATCTTTGCTATTCTTCCCTATTGTGGAGGATAACAATGAAGTTCAGCCTCCCATTAGTAAACTACAGATACGTATTTTGTGGCCCAAGACAGTCTTTCTCAATAGAGGATGTCTTAACTATTCAATCATTTTGCAGTTTTTCAGTGTTAGTAGTACATCTTCACAAGCCTAAAAAACCCCCCCTTTTCCAAGTTTCAAAAATCTATCAAAAGAACTTCAAATTCATAGCCAAAAATATTGCTACCTTACACAGAACTAATCAAATATGAACTATTAGGTACTTAAGACACAAAACTTACAAATGCTAATAAATAGGTGTTTCCCCCTCTCTTTTCTGTAACTAAATAATTACTTCACATCTTCATTAAAAGTGCTTTTTCCAGTTCTTCTAACCTCTTGGTTTTGACAGGAAATAACCTTTTTTCCTAGTCTGAAATACATTAAGCAGTGCATTAGAAGAAGCTCAGCTGTCTGTCAAATGCCAAATCTTTTGTGAAATAATGTATTATCTTTTTAAAAATTACATGAGTGAAATTACACGAATGAGAAGTGCGTTAAGCAAAGCATTAAAGGATCGAATTTTAAAGTCACAGAATGAATAAACTACGTTAGCAAAACACATAAGATTTCTAACCCGAGTCAAAAAATAAGCCCAGCTGAGCAATTCTTTTGCTCCCCAGGGTATTCGATTTCCAGATCAGCTGTTTGGGGCAAAAAACCCCTGTCTTTAAATGTATATAAAACTGTGTTTCATTATTCAGGATGGGATCTCCCACACAATGCACCCTGGCAGTATACACTCAGTGGGTCTACCATATGTTTTCCAACAGTACTGGACTTCTTAAGCAGGCAACTACCTAAAATTACCAGTTCTGGACCATTTCTCTAACAGCAGTATGCTCATGCAGCTGCTCATGCACTCTTTTCTTTGCCTGGTGTGGTCATTGCCTACAGCAGAAACGTATACAGAACAGATGCTTAGTGATTCCTGCAGCTCAGGTGGAAAAGAAATAGTGCCTGTTAATGCCTCGAGTCTACATGTTCCTTTTCTTAGCCATATCCACAGCAAGTCACAGTCATCATAGAAGCAGCAAAAAAAACAGCAGTGATGCGCTCACAGTGACCTTGCTGGACATATTTGAGGAGGAAGCCCACCTATGCGACTGTAGCAGAAAATGTCTTGTACTGAGGAGAGCAGTGCATGTAATAAACCATTGTTTTCCACACATGCTGGCAAAGGCAAAGGCAAACTTGCCCCCAGCTCTTATCATGGCACGCTATTTTATTGTTAAAAGCTAGAGGCTGCTGAGAGACCTTGAGCCATTTGCCCGCTACACGATCAAAGTCCTCTTTTATTTCTGTTATTTCATGCTTGTCTTTGTCATACAGAAGATGATCTTGACAGCATGTCTGCATTTTGAAGGGGTTGTCCTAAGTCACCAATCAGCCAGAGAAATGTGAACCACCACACCTCAAAGAGCTGCAAATGGAGAAACGAAACATTTATAGGTCAAAAAATATCTTTAACTCTTTCATGGATCTTCGCATTTACAGAAAATCTCCTTTTTCTACAACTCCTTCCCACATCATTTCATGTTTCAAAAGCTCTGATTCCTCTCTAATAATTTTTGACACTTTCTATGAGACTATTTTCTGAGAGGAGGACAATCAGGGCTCTTGAGAAAGAAGGAAAAGTGTGTCATGTCTATAATTTCATATTCAAGCAAACAGTTCAGAAGGACTGTACTGATTATGTGAGCAGTTGCAAATTAAACCACTGCAAAATTTCGAGGCTTTTGCACCAGGGACTGAGGAGTGAGGTACTTGAAAAGTAGGATTTAGGACTCAGTTTGCAGCAGCACGTACACAGTCTTGACAATTAGATTTGTGATAATTCCCTACCTCCACTAAACTGCAATTGGCAGAGGCACTATATTGAAAATCACACTTCTCTATGGCCTGGGTAAATCATTGCATCAGAGCCCTAGCCTCAGTACACCCCACTTTCAATATAAGGGTAACTATGAGATAAGAAACAAACTGAGAAGCTCTAAGAGCTTCATTCTAGAGAGCCATGAAAAAAAAGAGAAATTGCTAGATGAGTATCTGCCAAAAAATGACAGCAATAAATGAGAACTTTTCTAGACAGGTTTTTAACGTGGATGGTTTTTCACTACCAATTTTATTCGAGCCCAGAAGCTTCATCTGAAATGGTTGTTGAGTACAAAGTAAATAAGTGTAAAATAAGTATAAAATTATATATATGCATTAAGTACAAAATAAACCTCTGCTGTGATAATGGTCAAAACATAAAATACTACAAAATACAACAAGTGTTTGTTTACTTGTGTTTACATTTTCGCATGTGTAAGCGAACCTGGATCTGATGGCAGGTAAGACAGATACCTTCACTCAAGACCAATACAAGAATTGGCTCAGGCCCCCTCAGTGATCAATTATTTTAACACCCCTTGCAATTCTGGAATAAGACCAGTGAAAGAGGCCAAATGTCAAGAGCTAGAAAATTACAGGGGAAAGGGCCTGGAATTTGTACCAGGAAAAATTAAGACTGGTATGGTATGCAAACAGCCAAGAATAAAACTATGGGTTTATGAAAAACGGGTCTTGTCAAATAAATGCAATACGATTTTCTTTAATGGACTATTGGCCTGACTTATAGAGAAAACTGTGCTAACCAAAGAAGTGACCAATTTGTGAGCCTTAGTTTTACACAACAGTGGTCGTATGCAATGAAGCTGTAAACTAGCTACTAAATGTCTTACAACAGATAGAACGCAGCAAGTGTAAATCTTTCTCTGAGATCTCCTGTGCATCTCCAGGGGACTGCTTCTTCACCAAATGCTGCTAAATTAATAATGTAGAAGAAGATATGAAACTATTTAAGGAAAATGTGCAGATGGCACATATAGGAGATAGGAATAGAAAATGAGACAGGTCAGTTTTACAGATTAACTTTAACTGGTTTGGAAGGTGGAGAGCAACTAAGATGCATGTACTTTTACCACATCCAAAGGCATTGCCATTTATCATCCAGAATGTAGGTCATGTGTCTGACTGGAGGAATCATATCCATAGCAGTGGTGTATTGAAAAGGGCTTTGGACTAGCGAGTGAACCAGTTTCATTGGGAGTTTATGCTCAACATGTCACGTAGGATTGTCCCTGGATGTGCAACTGTTGCCCACGCATGCCACGGAAGGACTGGGACACTGGTCCATGGAGGCTAGGGATATTTGCCGCCTTGGTCTATGTCAGGTCTTGGCTGCTCAGCTTTACAAGTGGCTGAAAACCTGTAAGTCATCAGTTGCCAGGGAGGCAGGAAAATTGCTTTCAAACATTTTAAATAGTTTTCTGAAACAGAACTTGGTGTAAGTGGGTAGACAGGAGAGCAGAAGAGAAACCAACGTGATAGGCTCAGACAGGAAGCATTTTGACAGTCTCTTCATTTCAAGGTGTATCTGGACATTGACACAAATCCAGCCTTGCTGCACTTGCCTGGTTCTGCATTTTGAAACAAGTTTTTGCAGGAGTCTTGGGGAGCTGAACTAAGGCAGGAGGAGGTAGTGAGTGCTTTTCACCATGAAATTCTGTCATTTATTCAGTATATAGAAAATACACAAAGATGTGATCCTCCCATAAAAGAGGATACAGGGCTTGTGGTTGAGCTAATTTATCAGAGGAGAGGAATGAGCCCTGTCCTCTCCCAGCTGCACGGATGTGAAGAGACCTTGGAAGCTTTCAGGATGGGCTCAAGCAAATCGCTATTTGCCCTGTGGGTGGGTGTGCATCAGAGCCACCATAATCCCACCATTGATCAGCAGCATGTGTGGATTCTGCAGCAGCCTTTACACAGAGAAGGTACCAGCAGCCCGAAGCCTACTGGCACCTAAAGTTGATAATATGGATCTGTATGGTGGAGCATACACGTGATCTTGCAGAGTGAGGTCGGGGAGCATGGACAAGAGCCCCTGGCATTGTTTTTACTACATACCTCTGTGTTGGAGAGGGACAAGACTTAGCAAAGCACAAAAACTTTCCAGAGTCTACCCTGTGGGGTGTACAGCCGTCTTGTACGTGCTCATTACTGCATAGCTTACTGCTTGGGTGGCACATAGTTACACCTGCAGTTTGCCTGTGACCTATTTATTATTTTACAGGGCTCCAAAATTCTGGCAGGCATCGTGGAAGTGAGCACTTCACCAGCAACTGGACTTGCTGTAGGGGTTTCCCTTTGTAAATTAATCAATGCCAGCCTAGCTGCATCACCAGCATTGACCAGGTTGTGAAGACTTTGGCACTGCAATATCCTCTTACTTCCAGGTTGGCTTTGCATTAGCCTGTGTGCATACTAATGAATGCCAGCACCTACATAACGTGGCTTGGCAGGTTCACGGTGGGAGTGCAGGAATGATTGATAAGGTACAAAGAGAAGATGTTTGACAGGAATTTTAATTTTTTCTTGGGTACAACCAGCTGGAGCAATGTAACTCACAGGTCAGCAGTTCCTACCATTAGCCAAACATCATATTCGACAGCTTTGCAGATGGTACAGGCTGTCCTTTTGTGAAAGCTTGCTTGACCCAGGGGGCCATTAACAAGATCTATATGCAGAACAGTCCCTCCCTCTGACTGTAAGTAAGTGCATTTAGTGCCCTGGGTTGACCTGTCACACTCTGAATCCCTGGGATTCAGAGGAATCCCAGTGGAAAATTCACTGGAAATTCAGTGGAAAAATTCACCCACATAACACTCCCACTACTTTCTTACTAATAAATGTCTCCTTGCTTGTGCTGCTGGCCAGAATCTGACCCTATGTGGCCAGCTGAGACCTCCTGAGGATAAAATAAAACTAATTTCACCTTTTTGTGCCATTTGCTCCCTGAGAAGAGAGGGAGGTACTTGCACCTGCCAGTTCTCAGTGCAGTCACCCTTCAGGGTAAGATGCAGCTCATTTTTGTGATGGCATTTATATTGCAATTGCACTGAAGCAGATTAACAAAAGATGGTTACGTGCGACTTTGGAAAGATTAAGGTAGCTTTTGTGATGTGCAGTGGCAGCTGAAATTCAGTCCTGCAAAAAACTTTCTGAGTCTAAGAGTAGCTGCTCTAATGCAAATTATACAATGTGACCAGGTCCCAGATTTTTATATATGTCTATATAAATTATATGTATATATGCAAATCTATCTGCAAATGCCAAGCAGTATCACTGGATCCTCTAGCAAGGAATGGAGGCCATGGGGAAGAGAAAGAATTCAGGAGAGTAGACAGTACAACATCCCCATACTAAGTGCTAATGGAAAACAACTAGAAAGTGGGGCACTTGGCACTAGCTTAAAAAAGTGTCTTTGTCAAGGAACAGTCAGTAGCTTCCAAAGAGTTAACAGAAAAACTGAGGAATACACTCATTCTTTAGGACTCAAATGAGGATATTGGTTCAACTCCTTCCCTAATACTTGTCTTACATGAGATCTACAAAACTGTTGCTGGGGGAGAACAGGATGAGGGAGGAACAGAGATTGTAGACAGTTTATTCTATCCAGCTGTTGACACAAACTCGGCTATATCTGGATTAAAATAAACGGGGCCAATTGTGTAAAAGAAAGGCAGTAACTGACCTTACGTTGTAAGAATGTAAATCACAATTTGAGAACAGATGATTTGAGAAACACAGAAAGTTCTAGTTGAAGCACCTAGTGGCATAAAACAGGAAGAGTCATGGACTCATTTTGTACTAGTCAAAATTACTTATGCATCGTATAGAAATTGTAGTCACTGGATCATGTTCTAGTAAGTGCTGTTCTATAAAGGGAGCCTACTCACACTTCTCCTGGGGAGAAAGCCAATTCACAGTGCAACAGCCTTTTCCAAAAAATGAAAGTGGTTCTTGAAATGCATTAAATAAAAGAAGAAGAAGGGAAAACCAAAGAAGATCCTAAAAGATCTCAAACCAGGCTGTGATTAATTCCATATTGGATTGTCATACGTGACATTTGGGAGATGCATTTTGAGTTCTATGTTCTTCCCCTTATATATGATTATTGGAAAACTTCAGCTGGATCCCCCCCTTGTGATGTGCAATGATCCAAATACTGAGCAGAAAGAAGCTGTATAAGACTAAGCCTTAGAAGCCTAATGTAAGAGATATCTTTTTAATGACAGGATGCAATTAATATACAACAAATCTCAGACTTAATTGTTATAAAAGCCGAATAGTTTTGGCCACTGATCTTGTATGCATAAAAACCAGATGTTCAAAGACAATATGCTTATAGAAAATGTATCAATTCTGAGAGAAATAAATTGCTCAAGTGGTAAAGAGCCCCAAAATTGTAATTTCCTTGTTAACAAATTATGTGGTGCATTTTGTCTCATTCCCTCCTCTCCTTTTCAAGTTTCATTTCCTTGTCAGCAAGAGGATTAAAGAAACTTTTATTTCTTGATTCTTGTTTGTCTTGGCCACCTCTGATCCTCAGTTCCCATTGTTGTGCAGAATTTAAACAGTAGCTCCCAAAACTATGGCAGACTGTGCAAATTCTGCATCCCAGCACCCCTCACCCCAATCCTCCAAAAATAATTCATGCAAAGGTTTCTCTTCCTTCTTGCCATCCAGAATCATGGATGTCAAAGGGATAATTTGTATACTAGTTTTGAAATAGCCAAATTTCACTTCAGACATCTCAGTATTCCAGTTATACTAGAGGAGTCAAATGGAAAAGTATTTTTAAAATCTGGTGAGGTGTCTGATTAAGTCTTCTAAAACACAGTGAATCTGTGTAATGTATATTTTACTAGTGCAATCCGGCCTCCTTTTAAACATTTCCAGCAAGAGCATCTCCTCTGAGAGCTTTTTCTCTCTTCTATCTGATCTACATACTGGAATTCTTATCTTCAGACATTCCACTTTTGTCTATCAAGTCATGCAAGCGTACAGTTCTCCTGCAATAAGCACCTGCAACAAAGCCAGCAAATGTCATTTTGTGTTAAAACAGGCAAAGTGGAGAAATACTGCACCTCCTGCTTGATTTTGCTAGAAGCAAGTCTTGGAAAACCAGATGTGTACGACCACTTACGAAAAATGAATTAATCAGATTGGCCTGTAGAGAGGAAAATGTCAGCACTCAAGAGAAAAAAAAAAAAAAGCATTCCATTGAATTCTAAAAATAATCAGATGTTAAAGATTCTGTAAGAATTAAATCTTCTGGATGCTGGATTTTTTGCCAGAGGCATTGAGGAGAACTACTTCATGACGAGTGAAAAACAACAGTATCCTTCTGTGTATTTAAATTACCACTGCAACTCCACTTAATGAACATTTTTGGGAACTGTTGGATTAGTCACCAAATAAAAAAAAAAAAATAGTCTGAGTGTACTAACAACATTGCACACATGCATAAAACAGCTCCCTCCCCACATCTCAAGTATTTTCCCCTTTGGCTAGCTTTCAAAATGGAATCAAAGTTTCTCCTTCTCAAGTAGCATCTTTTCCATTCCTGGCAAAACAAGACTGGTAGCAAAAGAAAACTCTAAATACACCACATAAGGCCACTGGTGGTACATGCTTTGCAATACAAATTCTTTTATTAATGCTTTATCTTCTGTGATGTTTTAAGGCTTGCTGCAGGTTCTTAAATATGAATAGGAATTGTCCTATTCTGGACTGTCAGCAGTTTGGAAACTTAAAACATCCAGGACATGTCTCAAGAAATCCAGTTGTTCTCTTTGATCCTAGATTAAAGGGCTTGTTAGAAATTTCAGAGCTATGTAGTTTCTTACACAGTTCCAATTAATATGACACTTGAGCTTTATTCTGTGAATGTACAATAATGTAGAAAACTCCTTGGAATTCCCTCATCTGCTATATTCTATTTAAAAATACATGTATTGGTTTTATATCAACATCCTCAACCACATTCAGGACTCCATTTATACCCTTAGGTTTAGTAATTCACAGAGCTTTAGCTTCACAAACTCTTACAAATAAATCCCAAAAATGCATGCATGGCTTGATTTAAGAAAGATATTTTACTTGTGTTTCATACACAAAAAAACTTATAGTCAACAGTGGCTTAAAAAATTAACACTACTCCACTTCTCCACAAGTGTACAAAAAAGAAATAATGAATTTACATTCAACGGTAAAGCTTAAAGTCCACTCTAATAATAGTTGCATTGACATTCACATACACAAGCACAGAATAAATATTTCAGGATTCTTATAAGAGCATACAGCATACATACAGTACTTGAATTTTACATAATGAGTGTTAGTAGGGTCAGAAATTCATAATCTCATAGAAAAGTAAAACTAAAATCAGAGCAGGTTGTGTGGGAGGTAACACCAAGGTACTGCACAGAGCTAGCAGGCTACTAAATCCATTTGTGTGAGGAGTTTGCTTCTGCTTCTTCACATTAGGACAGTTTGATTGCAAAAGTGTGTTCAAAGTGCAGATCGATGCAAAGAAAAAGAGAAGATATCCTTGTATTTATCAGTACATGCAAGAGGCAGCCCTCAAGTCACCCGACAGAATAAAGCTGTTATTGGCAAGTGGCCGATATAATACAGATGTTTCAGGCAGTTTTTCTAAAGCACTTTAATAGCAGCAATTTAATTTATAATGGCTCTAGATTGACTTCTGTTTGGGTTAAAGGGCATCATATTTCTTTAACATTTACAGCTATATTTCTTTATAAATAAATATCTCAAATAACAAATAGCATAGTTAACGTTTCTTTTTTCTCTCTTTTGCATAAGTGTCGTGGAAAAACTCTGACCTTTTCAGAGACATAATGTGCAAAATAATGTTTGAGTGGAAACAGGGACACAGAGCATCACAGTTACATTCCTGGGATGTCAGCCCAGCCCTTCTTACACTCTGAGGGCTTGCCGTGCCAGGGTAATGCAGGGCTTTAAGCAGTAATTTTCCCAATGGCTTGCTTGGTAAGAGATAAAGTTTACGGTATCTTAAAGAGCTGTAAATGTGAGGTTTTATTTGCAGGAGTGTGTACAATACGTCATGTATAAGACTCAGTATTTCCACACAGTGACTTCTCAAGATCTGAAAAGTCTGGTCATCTCCTTTCAGACATTTTCTCCCCAGCCTGAACATCTTTGAACATTTGTGTTCATTAGGTGTTTCCTCTGCTGCATATTTACCAGCTCTTCTTGCATTTTGTAATCTGATCTTGTATCACCTAGCTGACATCTGCACACAAATATTTCCAATCAGATAGAGGGTGCACAACATTAAAACTTTTAAACCTGTCCTGTAAGTGTCATCAAGACAGGAGCACAGGAACCACAGTGCAGAGTCCAACCTCTCACTGGCTGTACTGTGAAGATTCTCCTTTTCGGCGTAGGAGAAAGGAAACTTGTGTCTGCTTTTTAGATTCTGAAAACAAGCCAGAGTGGAGAAAAAGAGTTAACACCAGACTTAATAAAGCTTTTAAGACAAAACCTGTTAAGCAATTTAGACAGACACTGTGAATTTCCTGCTGATTTTCTTAAGTCTGTACATACAGGAAATTGGAAATTTGTTAACAGTAAGAAGTTGGGAGTTGCTACATAGGAGAAATCTGCCATTATTACAAAAACTGGCTAAGTGGGTTCTTTCAGTATAAACCCCTCACTGGTCACTGTTCTCAGTGGTGCTGTTGCCCTTTTCTTTTTTCTCCTGAGTCTTGTTCCCCTTCTTCTTTTTCTTCTTTTTCTTCGTCTCTTCCTTCTTGCCAAAGGTTATGAAGTCACTTTTGTCAATTTGGCTGTTTGGTGGCTCCTGCCGGATGGAGATGATTGCAGGAGATCCCGGGATAATGAATTTGTCTGGCAACTCACCAGGACCACCTTGTTTGGGATTGCCCGGTCCGAATTTAAAGGTCCAGCTGTTGCTGTTCACACCAGCTCCCACTGGGGGGGACACCTCTCCTGCTTCAGGTTCTGAAAAAGTCAAAAGAGCAAGGAAAGCTTAAAGCATCGTTAAATACAAGCACTCGGCGAGTTTCAGCTTCCCATTTGAAAGCAATCGCTTTAGCGTGGCTCTAGGTTGATACTGGTCATGTGGCTTCTTCTCTGGGTGCTCTCGACTGGTTCTTGTCCAGGCTGCCTGGTGCTACTACTCTCGGACTCATGAAACCCAAGCGTGTGCATTGCACAGGTATGTCTGAGCCTGTCAAGTCTCTTGGGAGATGGTTAGAGGAGTGAGCTGGGCTGTATGCACATCCACGCTAGATACCTTAGTAAACTATCCTGTCAGCTGTGGCCAGGATTCCTTGTGGAGGGAATGAGTTGCTGCATCCCAGAAAGGAAGCTCTGAGAGCCCGGTAGAGTGTACGTATGTGTGCATGTATGTGTGCAACATGGGATCTGGCCCCAGAGCAGAACCTGGAGTGAAGTGAATTGCTTGGGCATTGCTTGGGCAGAGACACTGCAGGACTCTGCAGGATTTGCTTTAGCAGCCATTTCATGAAGAGAACAGCATCTCCTGTAGCTCTTACTGGTTTATGATTATTCATCTTCTGTTTTTTGTTTTTTTTAATTTTATGAAAGAAAATGTATGTCATGCATAAGGCTTTCCTGGTTCAGAGGATAAAGAAAAACCTTTTGTGCTTGATAGTCTTTCTCCTGCCTGGCAGCAAAATAAACACCACTGCAAAGCGTGATTCCTTTTAAGGTTTTCCATGTTTATACAGTACATCTATGTTCCTGAGTCAAAGAAACGTGCATCTGTGGCACGTGGATTCTTTGTAAACGAGGTGATACGATTGCTTTTAGTGTGTGATGTTTAATCAAGAATTAGAAAGAATTAGAAGGACCTGTACACTTCCCAACCCCCCCACCCTGCCAAGGCTGCATTTAATGATGAAGATGTGACACTGCGTTTATATTCTTTCCAGGAGCAGCTGAAATTGTTTCAGTGACCTTAACCTTCCTAGTCTCAAATATCTTATTATTAATAGATATTATTAATGTGGAAATTCTTCCAGTTGTAGCTTTTCTGCAAATTTCCTACAGTCTTAGCTATTAGTTTCAGATTTTTTTACTTTTTTTGTTGGCAATAGTGATATTCTAGCAAGTCCTTTCTTACTGAATGCACCTAATATGAACCTGCTTTCATTTCTGCTTAATGAAGTATTTTGGTCAGGTATGTTTCGTATTGCGTTTGGGGTTTTGAGTCGATAAATTACAAAGGTGAATGCTGTGTGCCTTGGCCTTTTCCCAAATTATTAATCAATTGTCTTTCTTCAGCAATACAAAAATGTGAGCTTTCATATTGTACATAATAAATTAAGCCCTATTGGAGAAATAAATCCTTTCTGCTTCCCAACAAGCCCATGCAATCTTCATTCCAAACAACGTTGGCCAAAGCCCAACGCTATTTCCCTGTTCCTGGCAGCAAAAAAAACAGCTGAAGGTCACCTCAATTTTTGAACCATCCTTGCTCTGGTTGGGGAGAGCCCTGTAGCAGGGAATAGTCCAGAAACTGCTTTGAAGTGAACTGGGTTACAACACTCTACAGACCCCAGTGCCGCCACAGCTCAGCTGAAATAACACAGTATGTGGTTGTACCATTTTCACATGAACATATTAGGCTGAGACAACGACAGTGACTTTATATTATCCATTTCACCACACAATTATGGTAATGTGCAAGATTAGAGGGTATCCTTAAGGTGCAGCATCTCTTTTTCCTTGCATGAAAATTCTTGCCAGCCTAACAGGGTGCACATCCACGTCTGCATTATTGAAATCTAATTCAGAACAGGATACTGACCCTTTAATCTGGACAAATCCACTCACCAGATGAAGTCAGAAACATTTATCACAAAGCCATTTGGCATAATGCATCCAAATGCAACAAACCCATCGTATCTACCCTGGTATCAGGATTCTGTCAAGCTAAAGTCTAAGTGGGGTTGCTTGCATTTCTGTGTGGTTTTTTTCCCAGCCCCTGAATATGTGGTCCATACAAACAAAGCATTTTAATACTCCTTAATACTCACTAAGCCAAAGGAAACTAATTATCCTTACTGCTGTGTCGAGAGCTCACATGTAAAAAGACAGAGACAGGCAGAACTTAATGAGTTAATAGCCATCATTTCCTATGAGTGGGTCTTGAGCAACCTCCTCAGGAAATTTCCATTCTGCGTGATTTACCTGGTAACATGTGTGTTTATCTGTATTGGCAGACTGGAATGTCACAGTTCAGCTGTACCAACAATGTTGTATGTTTAGGCATTTCAGATCAAGGATAAATGTCACTTACTACCTAGTTTCCCAAGCTTCCTTAAATATCTCTTCTGTTTCTGATCAGCAGGACTTGAACAACAAAAATTTTCCGCTTAAATGCCATTTTATATTTAACAGGGTTAGCTGTACATCTCTTGATATATTTTCTGTGTCTTATTGAACGCTTTAAAGTTGTTTATTAAACTTAGAGGAAAATTTAAAGAGAGCAAATCCACCAGATACGTTTATACCACTTCATTTAAAACATCGTACTTCTCTTCTTCCTACCCTATGTAGGCTTTGCCAGAGATCCTGCAAAACAAAGTGCAGCCTGGCCATTTCTTGGTGTAACTCAAAGGATTACTTTGGAGACTACCTCTCTGCCTTATTCTCAAGGAACGTGACAGCCTTCATGTTCAGTGACCGAATGATTTATTTTTGAATGCATGCATGCAGCAGAACCCAATATCTAGGCTGCACCTGCAGCTCCTGATGCTTCTTCGCCTGCGTATCTACATGCTAAAATGGGAGATGAACTTTTCACCCCTTTTATTTCCTCGCACTCTCACCAAAATACAAGTGTCTCAGTAGACTTTAAATGGAACCTAGAGCAAGAGACTGCAGTCGAGTACATCATATATTTAGTTGGGGAGAAAAGGACTTCTGGCTTGTCTTTCAGCATAATACATTTTCTATCCAGTGACTGTCTGAAATGCACAGGCAGGTCTACATACAAAAAAACCCTCACATCCAATAATCACCTTTCTGAAAGCTTAAAGCAGTAGAGTATGGTGTCTAGCTATTTTTTTCTCTTCCAGAGGCATCTACAAGTCATAAGATGTAGCCCTCTACCTCTCACAGGTAGGTTCTCAATAGAATTGTAGAATGCTTCTAGGTTGGAAGGAAACTTAAAGATCATCTAGTTCCAATCCTCCCTGCTATGGGTACGTACACCTCCCACTAGACCAGGTTGCTCAAAGCCCTGCCCAATCTGGCCTTGAAAACCTCCAGGGATGGGACAGCCACAGCTTCTCTGGGCAGCCTGTTCCAGAGTCTCACCACCCTTATAGTGAAAAATTTCTTCCTGAAATCTAATCTAATCTGCTCTCTTCTAGTTTGAAGCCACTGCTCCTCATCCTATCACTACATGTCTTTGTCAAAAGTACCTCTCCAGCTTTCTTGTAGGTCCCCTTCAGATACTGGAATGCCAATATAAAGTCTTCCTGGAGCCTTCCCTTCTTCATACTCAACAACCCCTCCTGTCTCAGTCTGTCTTCACAGGAGAGGTTCTCCAGCCCTCTGATAATTTTTATGGCTCTCCTCTGGACCCATTCCAACATGTCCACATTTCCTTCCTGTGCTGAGGATTCCAAAGCTGGACACAGGAGTCCAGGTGAGGTCATAGAATCATAGAATCATAGAATCATTTAGGTTGGAATTGATCCTTGGGATCATCAAGTCCAACCATCAGCCCTACTCTACAAGTTCTCCCCTACACCATATCCCTCAACACCACCATCTAATCTACTCTTAAAGGTCTCACCAGAGGGACAGAGGGGCAAGGAATAAAGGGGCAGAATAATCTTCCTTGCCCTGCTAGCCACTCTTCCTTTGATGCAGCCCAGGACACAGTTGACCTTCTGGACTGTGAGGGCACATGGCTGGCCCAACCGATAGGCACTTGTTCAGTAAGTCCTAATTGCTCTGGAAGTACCAGATTTCCTCTGTGTTGTCACATCGAAAGTATCACATGGATGTCACGGTCTCTAAGATCACAGAAATGGAGCAGGTTGTTTGTAACCTGTGTCATGTTGATGTGTCTTCTCTTTCACATGTTCAAGGCAGTCCTGACCTCAGCACACAGGTTTTTCAGAGGTACCTAACTCTCCCTGTGCTCTGTGCACAGCATCCAGGCACCTACTACAAGGAACAGGGTCCCTAAAAGTTAGCTTTTAGTAGCTGTAGACACCTAATTTTTTTTTTTCTTAGATGTCACCCACCAAGTAAGGTATCCCTTTTCTAAATTCAGCCACCAAAGAAGTAAGGATCCAGTTTAAACTGCCTAATCTAGTTTTTGCTATATCTATAAAAAGAGACAGGCACTCTCAGAAGGCAGTTCAGCCCACCTAGTTTAAACACCTGGGTTTAGATGCACTGAATTGTCTTTGTGCCTCTCCCCTCTCTGCTGGAGCTGTATTGCCTTTGCTTCTTTAGCTACAGATAAAGCCCAGACAGCCAACTTAAACTAGCCAACTTTTGGGTGGTTATTGCAAAAGGAGATGGATTTCACCCTCAAAACCAAGCTAAGCAGCATCATGGCTTGGGGGATGCTGTGATGACCATGACCACTAATGTGAGTAATGACCATGCCAGGGTATTTTAAAAAAAGTAAGGTTGAAAGCAATCTCTTAAATGGTGACAGCCACAAAAATCCTGTGCAACTGTTTGCAACTGTGGCCTCACACTTTCTCAGCCTTAATCCCTTTGTGGGATTTCCATCCAGGCAGGCATTGGCATCTTCTGTTCAGAAATACCTGAGAAAGCTCAGCCGTATTGCTAAGGTTGCACCATTTCAACCCCTCAGTTGGGACAGCAATAAGACCAGTACAGTTTAGGTCTTGAGTGATACTCTGCTGCAAAACTCCAAAGTACAGGTCTGTCACTGAGAGTTACAGCGCTGTCTTTTCAGGTGAGGCATTTGGGAATTCACTCCTCTGACGGGTTGGCTTTCATCAGCGTGTAAAACCACCCAAGCTGGTGTGTAAGGGGAACAAAATCAAAATGCTGAGTGATGGGTACAAACAGTCTGAAAGCAAGACATCTAAATTTGGGGCAACTCACAGAACATGTCATCACTCCACCCACAAACCAATATCCCACCAGCTCTGGGTAAAGGCTGCAGTTTCTATCTCACTGACATTTTTCTTTCTTTTTTTGGGAGGGCGGAGGGTGGGGGAAACGTGTTCTTTTCCTGTCCCTGTGTAGCCCCACAGCTCCAATCTGGTGTTTACTGGGAACAGGTGGTGCTCACTTCCCAGAATGCGAGCTGGCCGTATATCCTGTCGTGTACATTGTCTCCACCTCCTATGCCTCTGCTGCTTTCTGAGAGAACCTTTGTCAGAAGGCGGCTAACTCATGTTAGACCAGATGTGCCCTTGCACAAGGGGGAAGAAAGTTAAAGCATTCCTGTGCAGCTCTGTCTCCCTGCAGAGACCTTTTTGACAGTGTGACATACTCAGCCAAGACAGCAGCTTGCTCTCACTCTGGTCCACCCCTCCCCACTCACCACTTTGTCCCTGTCTTTAAAATTTTGGTGGCTCACAGACTGGGGAGATCATTTAGATAAAAGCTTTCGATCAAACCATCTATTATTATTAAGTTTAAAGGAAATCTCTTTCAATCTTTTTTTTTCTAGACACGGACTAAAGCCACCGAGGGGCTAGGAACACCCCGTCATTAATCACAGACCCTTCTGTCCGCAGGTCAAAGTACCAAAACTCATTAATTAAATGAATTTATTTAAAACAGAGATCAGGCAGTAAGCAGGAAGCAAATTGCAGAGAAAGCTAGTCATTAACCTGATTTCTCCCTCCCCTGCCTCCTCCACTGATGCTGTACCGACTGCAGCTTCTGCCTCTGGCAGCCTTAATGAATATTCACTGTTACAGTCTGACATTCCGTACCGATCCCTCAAACAGCACATCAAATGCAAGCAGCATGCACTGAAAAACCCTCTCTGTCATTCTGGCTTCACTGATCATCCCTAAGCCTTTTTGGGATTAAAATGCCCATTTAATCTTTTTTTTCTTTTTTTTTAAATGCAGAATAAAAGCCCCCCCCCAAACCAAAGCCACAGCCAACAACAAAGAAGGCAAATAAAAATCCATCATCAGCCTGATAAAATGGCAGACACTGAACTGAAAGACAGAGAAATGATTCAGGCAGAATAAAGTTGAATAATTTTAACTATCAGTTTGCCAAACAATCCAGACCTTTGCAAAGGACTATATAAATTTGGAGTCTTAAAGAAATAAATAATTCTCCTTCTCTTCCCTTCCATCTGTTTGATCTGTTCTGCACTAATGATTCAGAGAGGAGGAATGAACAAAATGAAAACTCTTCCCCACCAAGGAGCCTGTAGCTTTAATCCATTGCTTGGATTTAAAGTCTGTAACATTAAACGGGGCAATTATAGCACATATGTTATGGGAGATCCATAAGCCCCCACTGCTCCAACATCCAGATGTAAAGCAGGGGGTGAGCACAGAGGTCACTTCCAGCTCAGGCTCAGGTTACTGCCCAAGCTAATGTTGAAATTTAATTTAGATAGAGATTATCTGTCTCATTATAAAAAAACCAATCTTACATGGCTGTGTATTAAAGCAATTGCCTCAGCTACCAAATAGCTCTGCTGGCATATTCTGAGATATATGAAAGCAAAACCTGATTTGCCTGTGACCACAGCCTGCTCTGGCCAGAGCACCACAAATGGCTTCTTGCAGCTGCTGAAGAAGCAGAGCCCAGTGTTGCAGAATCAAAAGCTCTTCTTACTCCCGTTTCACTAGAAGAAGCTTCTCCTCCCATAAAACCATCAACCTTCTCAGGTAACATCCCTCTAGCACTGTACTTATGCCAAGTCCTGCTTCCACCAGTAGAATTTGGTTTGGAAAGCACCTGTCAGTGCTTGCTCAGCACAAGCTTTAACCTTTTCCTCACTGAACTGGGGATTAATCTGCTGCATCACTGGCACAGCACGCACACACATCCTGGATGCTCCAGATCATCTCTCTAGCTCTAATCAGACCCTGGACTCCGTGGGACGGAGAGTACAAATGTGTGTGTCACACGCAGAGGTTGTTAGAGAATTACTCCTGCAGTATAATTTGAGCATTTCACCATACCTGCGGGGCAACTATCACCATTTTAAAAAGTTCGATTGAAAATGGACAAAAAAATCAAACCAAACAAAAAAAAAATACCCCACACATAAAAAAAACCCACAAAGCAAACAAAACTCTCCAGATTATTTTCACCTCATAAGTGCATTGTAAATATAGTATGGGCAGCTATAGCATCAGCTATTCTGTTCTTGTTTTAAAGCAAACAGTAAGGGAAAGAGTAATGAATAGTGCAGGAAAATGACTCGGTGTTGGGGGGACTGCTGTGCCTCTGGGTACCTGCATAGGGTAAGGAGAGAGGTGGGTGGGAAGAAGCTGGGGACAATGATTCCCCTGAGGACCTGCAGTGGGTTGGCCTCACCACCGCACCCCCAGTCTCCACCAAAGAAAGGGCTTCTCTTTGCCTTCGTGTCAAGCAAGGTTCCACCAGCAAACAGCTACCCAGGCTTCTGCTCAGGGCTGATTTGGGGATTGCTAGGTGACACATCCCAAAAATGTGGACTTTAAGAACTGAGATGTTTGATTTGTGGCTCAAATCTCCCTCTGAATGTAAGCTGGAGGGAGGTGGCATTTTAACCTGCTTTCATCTGGCTGGTGCTGGGTTGGGGGAGTGCTGCCTCTATTATATGAAGACATGAAATATTGCAAAGAGAGCAAAAGTCACTGCAGAAGACAGCTCCAAATGTCAGGAGGACGGGAACAGATCCATGGGCTGCTTACTCTGTATTATGGAAAGCCAAATCTGGTTACTGTGTTCTGTCAAATTCAAATTAAAAAAAATAATAATTTAATTCTTCTATACAAGCACTTTTATGTGAAAGACAACAGGCTCACAGGCCATCGTAAATCCTGCTGTGCAGGTGAAAAGGATTTCCTCCTGCTGCTGCAGCCTGTAACAGTGTTCTGCAGCCAGCCAGCCCCCCCTCCCCTGGCTTTCTGCTAGATGAGCTATTGAACCGAGGCCAAGATCAGAGACTTAGCTATCCAGTCGCCTCCTGCCGCTGGAGGCCACTCTGCTTCTATGGGGTGATCACAGCATCAGCAGCTTGGACTCCTGTCTGCAGCCACCTTCTGCGTCAGTCCCCATCTCAGTGGCTGGCTGTGACTGAGTCCCCAAGGGAAAATCTCACGTTGGGGATTTCACGCTACCTGAATGAAAGGAAAAAGGTGGGATTGGAAGTTTTCCTGGTGTTGGATCACTGGGACAGGACTAGCTTTTTATTTGTGTTCACCTTGGAGTGAGAAAAAGGGAGTCCTGAGAAAATTCAGTGGCATTCAGTCCCTTCTGAACAAAACAGGGCACCAAAAATTCAGTCCCTTCCATCGACAAAACTCTTTACCAAGTACCAGACTCTACAGCTGTGCAATTCCTCTGCAGGTGAATTTACCTCAGCACAGCCCATATTACTGCTGGTGCCTGAAGGGGAAAGAGACCAGCACGACTGCAAAAGCCCGGTGCTGGGAGGCAGAAGAGAATTCCCACTTTTAAACCGAGTGCAATTAATAGAAAGGCAGTAACTATGGAAACTTCCAGCATCAGTTTTAGTCTTTCGAAGCAGAATCTAATTTTAACCAACTAATTGGGTGCTTGAATTGGTAGTGAAAGAAAAAGGGAACACGTATTTCAGTGCTTTTAGAGGCGTCTATTTTAAACATGAATGAATGTGTGAGCTTCACCACTTAGAAAAGATAGCATAGCAATGGATCACTGACACCTAAGGAATGGTTGTAAAAGAGAACGTTTTTCCCATCTTCACCATCCATGTTCAGCTTACAGGCTTCAACCATTCCTCTTAGACATGGGTCACATCCCAGCAGCCCAAACCATCATAATGCCCAGGCCAGTTGCCTACAGCGTGACACTTTCTGCTTCCTTTCAAAAAACACATAAAGCTTCAGAGTGGAAAACACAGTGGCTTTTCTCTCAGAAGGTAAAAGTGGCTGTGTGCTCTAAACCTCAAAGTTGGAACTTGTTCCCTGGCTCCGATCACAAATAAAGGGGTAATTTTAGTGGAATTTTTATGGATGAAAGCATAATCTGGCCTTTTTTCTCTCTTGACCTTAAAGGGGAAGAAATGGTATTGTTACCATTTAGTTTAGTTCAGTCTTGTTATCCTCAAGGGACTCCTTAATTTCAAAAGTAAACTATGCTATTTTATATACGGGTGTATAAAATTAATTTAGACCTGCAAAATCCTTTGGCTGACCTACTCTGACTAGGTTATCACTCAACCTCTGTGAACTTCTCCTCCAAAAGCCACTTATCTAAACACTAACTAATGTTTACTTTGATTCTTGCTGATATGGCTGTTGGGCAGCAACTGCCCCTAAAAGAGGTGTGTTACTTTGATACCTTCCACAGGAAAGGGCTGTAAAACTGAAGACATTGCAGGCTTCAAAGCAGACTCTGGCAGTCACAGGGCTCTTTCCCTTCCACAGTATGGATGTCACATTAGCAGCTTTCTGTCACCTCCTGTTAGGATCATGTCCCATTATTATTGCTTTTCGCTGATATGGGATGAATGGAGCTAATAATATTTCACATCAGCTGAAAAGGAATCTTAATTAAATGTGATGAGTAACTGCTAATACAAAATGATAAGCCCCCTGGACAAGCACGCTACACCATTTCTCTACTTTTTAGAATCCTTTAAACATTCTCTGAGGAGAAAATGGGGGTGACCTTGCAAAGACTCTCCACATCCATTCTCCTGCTGTAGAAATAGCTTTGTTCTTTGTTGCAAGGTCCACCTTTGGAGGGCTTTTTCTTAGGCTGTAGGCAAATCCACACACTATCATCATTTAGAGTCATCTGGGTCTTTAACCCTTTAAAATAGATGATTTCAGCACTGATGAGATGAACTGATTGTCTGTCCTGGACACCCAGACCTACTTATATCATGGCTCCAAGCCTTTTACCTGGCTGTCAGTTCAAGGTGTCCTCTCTTAATTGAGAGGACACTACCTGCTTGAACCATGTGATAAACGGTTTGCATTTGGTTTCAAGAAGATGTGTGTCTGTGTAGTTCTGCTGAATTTAATAGATCTGCATGCAGTTCTCTGGCTTGCTTTTAAAAGTCAGTATAAATGTGTTCATGAACCTCCTGACTTATTCAGTGCTTTATTCTACTTGGTCACATAAATGGAAACCACAAATTGCCAGCTGATGTGCTGCAAAGCACACTGAAACAAAACAAATTCAAAGAAGAGCTCACTTGAGGAGAGACAATACACCATTATGGAATATTAAGGTATGGGCATCTAAGTAAAGATGAGCTAAAGGTTGGCAGTGGCTTGGAATGGATGGCACCACATTTCATTAGCCACTTTAACAAAGTTGCAGATGCCTTTTGTGTCTTGTCTCTAGGACTACACACACTTCCTTACACTTCAGGAGAGGTGTTGGAGGTTTAGCGCTTACCCAAAAAGTGGATAGATCCATCTCCATTACTTTTTTCTCACTGTAACCTTTTCAGAATAGAGCCTTCACAACATCAGTTTAAGCATAAATTATCCACTTTCTATTTCTATTATTTTTGTTTTAGCTTTATAACCCCAGTCAGGATTTAAGACCAGCACCGTTCCCTTAGTGGAACAATTGGAGAAATGGCCTAGGCTTGTCCTTCCACATAAAGTGATGCTTTATTATACCACGCTAGATTGTACTCAGGAACTGCTCATTTGCTAATGAACTCTCTTTCAAGAAAGGCATTGCTCAAACAGTTGTAGTAATGGATCAGAAAGTTATTTATATAACATGCCTGCTCTTTCACTGCTCTGAAGGAAATACTAAAAATGGAAGAACTGGCTTGGAATGAAGAGGAAGGTCAAATCTGTGAAACAAATTATTACACCTAAAGTATAACAGACGTGAAATGGAAGCCTGAGAGCAACGTAAGGAAATATAACTTCATTTCTACATTATTGCTTAATGAAGGCTACCTCGGGGAAAAAAAAAATCCTACCCTGATTAAATTTTAGGAAATTCATATTTCTTATAGATATGATTCCTTTAAATGAAAAGTGAGGGAGAAAATCAAGGACAGACTATATCTGGATTGACAGCATTGTTATTTTCCTTCCCATACATGTGTCATAAACCCAGGTAACTAGGACAAGCTGTCAAAGAATAGAGACACTTAAAAGATCTTAGTGGTAAAAAGGCTAAAGTGTGATGTTACTGCTTCTTGAATCCTTCACTTCAAAAGGAATTTTAAATTACCATCTGGTGGGACCTACATGTAGAACATTAAAAACAATATTTTAACTCTGAATTAAACTTTAAACCTTTGTTTTCCCGCTGTAATTGTGTGTATATTCATACATGTCAATTGGTTCATTTATTTTGAATTTTTGTGATTGTAGAGGAGGTGAGTGACTGACTGGCTGCTTAATTATTACGTATCTGCTCTACAGGTAAGTGTACTTAGGGTGATGGAGACAGCAACTCCTGACAATAGGGACCACCGTGTGCGAGCCTCGTGCTTGCCAAGCTGTAACATGGGGACATCTCCCAGCTGCAGCACCTAATACCCATAGTAGTCCTGGCACTGAGGTGGACATACATAATGGAACGACAGTGTTTCTTGCAGAAACTCCAGGGCAAATGAGGTGCTTACGCTCCAGGAACACTTTAAACATTTATTTGAATGGGGAAAGTGAGGTGAGACCTCACTTGCGATTCCATCAAAGCCATACGCATCCAGAGCCTCCTGAACTTGTCCTTGTGGTTCCCAGGATGGGCCAAGCCCCCTCCCACCTCAAAGAACACCTCATTTCAGATTCAACTTCCCCATTATCTTTCCTCCCTCACAGCACCACCAGGTCAGGTTATGGAGGAAAGGGCTTATTACATTATCAACTCTCTGTCTGGAATAGTACCTTAATGGGTATTATGTCCCAGTCCATTTTAATCCACAGAGACCACTCAAGTTCACAGGGTCCTGATGTGTGCAGTAGCTCCCATATGTCAGATACATGATGATAAAAGCATATTCCTGCTATACCAAGGACCACTCTTCTCCCACTCAGGGATCCCCAGTGCCAGATAAATGAACTCACTCACCAGCTCTCCAGAGCTCTCAGCTGACTGCATTTGAGTTGGCAACAGCAGTGATCCTTCATCACAAAGGTGTGAGACCAGTGTCTGTCACAGGGGAGCACAAAGCTGCAACAGCTCCACACACCCCCCTTCGTAAAACTTCAAAAAGGGGGATTTTTGTCAGTTATTTTAATATATTCCCTGAGTGGAAAGAGGGAGGGGAAAGGGAAAGGCAACTTCTGCAGCAAAAAAAAACCAAAGTCACTCTTCTGTCTGCAGCAACTTCCCAGTTGCCTGGAGAGAAGCAAAAGCAACCATTCATTAATCTTGATATGCCTTGTCCCACTAAGCACTAGGTGTAAATGGCTGTAATCCTTACATTGCTTCATAGTCTCCCTAAGATCCACGACTGCAGTACTGAATCTCACTTCAACATACTCCCTTTACACCAGACTTGAAGAAGAAATTGCTTGGGGTAGCCAGCAGAAACATAGGTTGTGACAACAGGGAGGGAAAAGCTCTATTTATATCTCTTCCTGCTGACACATGGAATAGCACACGCTTCATTCAAGCATGCACACAGCTGCTCAGTGGCTGGAATTTCTGCAGTGGCTCAGAGTCTGGAGGAAGTGCAGTCAAAGCACATATAGACTGCCTACCGAGGAGATAAGACAGCCAAAGGATGCTTTAAAATGCTGTGCTTGATCGTGTTCATTCTGCTCACCAGAGAGGCACACAATTCTGAATTTCGTCTTCAATAAAACGTGTGCCCATTTACTGACACTAGCACCAAATATTTAATAACCCCTCCCATAAAAACAGCATTATCGTGCCTGCGGATCTTCGACAAGCAGCTATAGACAATTTTGACATCAGCAGTTATCAAATTTGTATCTCTGGTGAAACAACTCAGTGAACAGGCAGACAGATTTATATCTCTGTGGACGAGCAAATCTGCCAGTTGCTTAGAGCTGATGTTTCAGTCTTCAGGAGGGGACATTACCTGAAGAAGGGACAAATATTTAGGCTCAATAGCAAATACTGACATGAGCAGTGTAGCCTTGCCTGTAATATCTGAGAGAAACAAGTAGCAGAAATGAATGCTACTCTTGGCTTTACTCTTTTTTCCAGGGGAAAGAGCTTTTCCTTTGGCTCATAAATATTTTTAAAGATACAAACACAATTTAAGAAAACCCCATAGATGAGAAGGGAAGCCAACAATAAGCTAAAAAAACAACCATAAATACTGAAAATAATCTGTTAATTGCTCAGATGCTCTGGTCAGGGCCCTCAGTCTCTCCTCAAAGTATATCAAATGGTGCCAGGGGACATGACTTTCCCCTTACTGAAGAAGCTGAGATAAACTCATTGATGCAAGACCACACCAGGACTCAAAGCCACCTAATTGGACAACTCTGTCTGCAACAGCACCCAAACCTGCAGAGATTTCCTAAGGCAAAAGCAACTATTATTTTTTTTTTCTCACTGTAAATAACTCAGGAATCAGTTCATATAGATGAGATGTCAGGAAAAACTTTTTCTCCCAAAGCGCAGCTGGGCACTGGAATGGCCTGCCCAGGGGTTTGGTAGAGCCACCATCCCTGGTGGTGTTCAAGAACCACCTGGATGAGGTGCTACAAGACGTGATTTAGTAGCTCAGTGGGTAGCATTGGTGACAGGAGGACGGTTGGACTAGATGATCTTGTAGGTCCTTTCCAACCTTGTGTTTCTATGATTTCTGTATTTCTCCCAGATATCCTTTGCATTTTGCCTACAGCTTTGATTTAGTGCTTGTCTGCAGAAGTCAAAGTGAATCACCCACTTCCTGCCTCCTAATCCTCAACTCTCACAAGCTTCTTTGCAATTTTTCTGCAGCTCCTCCAAGTAATTCTGCTTTGGTCTCGGTAGAAAAGCTGCATTAAGAAAGTAAAATGCTAAGCAGGTGGCACTGCCATAGTCTAACACAGACAGAAAGGAATCAAGCTTGTTCCCTTGTGGCTGTTGTATTTTAATCACAAGTAAATAATGAAAGAGCATAAAGTGAAGCCTGGATTTTCTCATGCAGCTCCTTCTACCCATGTGGGACTCTTGTGTCTCCAGTCTTTTCATTGTGGGATTGTGTCATGCCCATCCATCATGCTAGTTCTCAGAATGTTTGCCACTTTACTTGAGTATCAGTAATTTTGTGATTTTGTGAAAATCTCAGGTTTCACGGGGGTGGATGGAGGGATAGGGTTACTTTTGGATACAAATAAGAGGAACTAATTCTTTGGTTTGGTTTGGTTTGGTTTTTTCATCCTAATTTTTAAAACAATCTCTAGTTGAGGCTTAAGCCTGGAATGTTCAGGATTGGCAGCACAGGACTGACCCAATGCAATTTCATGGTCTGTTTATCCATCCTATTCTCTCCATCCCCATGCATTTAATAACAGGTGCTCTTCCTTGTCCCAGCATCTGTGACAAACAGAACATGCCGTGTATGTGTTACTGCTGCAGAGAAAGCAACTGCCTTCATAAATGTAATTCCAGTCAATGAAGAGCTCGTGTCTGAGGATCACAGAACTGAGTAATCAATAATCATGGTCTGCAAGACAGAAGAATATCTTCTGATTTCTTCCTTCAAAGGTGTGCACTGTTTTCTGGATTATTTTTCAGCATTTCAGTATTATGCTGTTTCCCTAAAGGCTGCGTGGACCAACACTGTTATCCTGCATAACTGTATCTGGCACTTGACCTGAATATGTTTCTCCCGATTAGGCAGTGACATTCTCATCTGGAAACTCTGTTTGTACATTCAAACTGTTGTCTCAGCATAAAGGTGTACCCAAGTTATCCTGAGACCCCGGCTGAATGTTTGCCAGGATCTCAAAAACTTTCATGATTAGTATTATTTGGAAGCTTTCACTTCCAGGTTCCAGAATCTGCTGCAACTTTCACTTCCCAGCCTACATGTTATGAAGTGATGGGTCTCTGTCAAGTGGTGGGAGGGACAAATCTCCATACCACAAATAATACAACATCCTTTTCCCTAACTGCCAAGACCAGGAGAGAAATAAAAGCACAGCTTAACAGATAAATCAGAAATATCCAGTGGCTGCTACCCTTGATTCTTCCAAGTCAGAGATGAAACGCCAGCAGGCCGGCAAAGGAGGCAGAAACTTCTGCCCAGCAGAGGGCAGAGGATCTGCAGGAAAGAGGAGACCTCACTGTCAGGTACCCTGCTTTCACAAATACTAAATTTATCTCAGCAACCAAGTATTCCCCTTGCCTTAATCCTTGCCTTAATTGCAGTCTCACCTGTTCTGTATGAAAAAAAAACTGCAAAGGTTTTCAGAGTGAATAAAGGCCATTCAAAACACAACCAATCTTTTCTTGTTTCCTGAGTTCCTTGATGAAAGTAGAAGGAATTTGTACATAGCCCAGAAGGCCACAAACTCAGACTCTGACACAGCAGAAAGCAAAAGAGTGAGAGGCTGGTAAATCTGTCTGGCAGAAGACAGTCACCACAGTCAGGGAAGACTGTCTTGAGCAGATCAGTTGGTAGAATAAGCTAGATCAAGTTGGTTGATCAATAAGCAAGATCAGTTGGTTACTCAGCTGGTAGAAACACTGATACTTGTTTTTCAATGAGTTGAGCTTGCTGATTCTCACATTGCCTGTGAGGTTTTAAATAAACATTTGGTTGTGGATCTGCTTTTCTAATTTTCGTGGTTATAACAATTTATTTTCTTCACAGATTCTGTTCTTTCTGCTACATCTGGTGGCCATCTGCATTTCAGTAGTTTCATGAACTTCCCAGTGGATTCTGTCTTGACTTGAGCATGCTCTTAGAAACATATCCTTAGAGGGCATGGGAAGGGCAGGAAGAACCCTTGATGAGTTCTCCCTCCTCTCTTGTGAATGTGCTCATGCAGCACTGAACTGCATGCAAGGCTTACTCTGCTGGCTATGATGAATTCCAAGCAACAGTGTCTCGTGCTCAGTGTGTTTCTTCTCAACAGCCTGCAACTGCCCACCAGCCATTAAATAGTTCCATTAATACAGCACAAGCATTTGGTCACGTTCTCCAATCCAATATTGCTGCTTATCAGTATTGCTGATTATATTGCAGCTGGCAGCATCATCCATCTGAAATGGAATTGGTCATTGATCAAATACACTGATGGCACACACGGCAGCTGAATGCCTGGCAGCTCTCTGACTAGTGTATAGACTGAGAACGTCTGGGTCTGCTGGAATCATACCATAGCTCTCATCTATACCACATCACCAGGTGGATTCTTGTACCTAGTTTTTCTTGGGCTGGGTGGCTACAATATGCAGACTTTGAGTAAATCTGTTCCCATAGTGTTGTTGCTTGTGTTTCCCAGTACAGGGCAAACGTTACAGTCAACTAAGAATACAGAAATCATGGCTCTGTGTATTCTAGGCTCCATCTAGGACGCAGATGTCAGCATTGCTACTCGAATAATAGTGAAAAAAGAACTTGGTTAACACCATTTGGCTGATCTGGTTTAGCTACCTGCCCTAGGAAGTGACAAACTAAATGTCATTTCTCTCAACCAGAATTTTCCTGAGCTCTTAAGTTTGTGTGACCAACTGGGATGCTATCGTTTGCCACGCGTGTGACTAAAGTTAGGAAAGAAAACAGATGGTTTGGGTTTGGTTTAATTCTTAGCTTCTTATATGTGGCCCTAGTACCCTTGTTTTGTGTTCACAGCTGTCAAACGTTCATTTGTCTCCCACAGATGAGGGTTTCTCTGACATTGTATCTTGGATTTCCTTTTAACTGACATTCACTGAGTGTCACAATGCTTACCCACACCTGAGCTTCTGCAGAAGCAACCTGGGGAGTACAACCAGGAGAAATGTTCAGTATTTTTGCAAATACACTGCAATATGGAGGTGCTGTGCACGCTAAGCATAGCCTAAGTTTTTGTTATGGCGTAGCTATAACCCATCTGTATCTCATCTCTAATTTTGGAAATTAGGATCTCCAGTGTTGGAGTTCTATGTTCTTCATGCAGATGTGTATCCAAAATTCTTCTTCATAAACATACTTTTAAAAATAACATATTTTAGAAGAAGTCTGTCAAGGGATTACTGTGCTTCTTAAACCCTTTATCAAATCACAGAATCACAGAATCTCAGAGATTGGAAAGGACCTTGGAAGATCATCCAGTCCAATCCCGCTGCCAAAGCAGGAACACCTACAGCAGGTCACACAGGAACACCTCCAGGCAGGTTTGGAATGTCTCCGGAGAAAGAGAAGGAGACTCCACCACCTCCCTGGGCAGCCCCTGCCAGGGTTCCCTCACCCTGAAGAAGTTCCTCCTCATATTTCAGTGGAATCTCCTCTGTTCCAGCTCCCACCCAGTGCCCCTTGTCCTGTCATTGGGTGTCACTGAGAAGAGCCTGGCTCCATCCTCCTGACACTCACCCTTTACATATTTATAAACATTAATAAGGTCACCCCTCAGTCTCCTCTTCTCCAAGCTAAAGAGACCCAGCTCCCCCAGCCTTTCCTCAATGCTTTATTATTCTTGGACATAGTTCTCTTTCACTGTTTGTGTTCTTCTTATTCAGAAAATTAAAGTCTTTATCTTCCTTCTCTCTTCATTATCTCTTACGAACAACTCCACAAGATTAGTTCTTATTTCCTCTTTCTGCCACCGTGTTTTCACAAGGTTGATTCTCTACAAGCACAACAGTTCTTTGTTCTGAAGACTCAGTTAAACACATTTAGTCTATAGGATCCCTACCCCGTTTTGCACCAGTATTAGTTGTCAGCAGCAACTAACTGAGCTTAAAGTTAATCCTACACAAGCCTTTTCAGGCAGATCACCTCCTTCAACCACCTGATTCTAGAGTCAGAGGAGAAACAGCTGATTTGAGAGGACTGGAATGTACGGCAGGAACTAAAAGAAAAAGCAAACCCCAAAATCCCATACTTAGACTGGTATAAGCTGATATGGAGTTTCACATCCTTCTAGCCCACAGAGCCTCCCTCAGACACAGGCAAGCTCTTCCCTGCTATAAGCCCCACTGTCTTCCCTGCCAGCTGCCTCTGTATTTTTTTTAAGCACAAGCTGGGTAAGAGCAGGGAAGTATACTACTGTCCTGAAGGTGAAAACTGACTCTTTTAAAAATAAAACTACTTGCAGTAAGCCTGCCAAACAGGCAGGACTACAGACATCAGCTTACTAGTGCCTCCTCCAAACTCTGCTTTGTGCAGTCTCTCTTCTCAATCTATCCTTCACAACCTTGCTAAAACATCATATAAAAAAATAAAAAAAACCCACCCCAAAACCAAAAGAGGAATAGCAGCAAAAATCTGTCATGCTTGTGATATTACTGGGCTTTGTAGGGATTTTTATTTTGGTTTCCTAGTAACTCTGCAGGCCAATTTGGCAGTGATTTTGTACTGAGCACCCTTTAACATGGGTATGTGGCAGCTCTTCTTAAAGAGATACTTCAGTCTCTCTTTAAAGTGCCTCTTTCTTTCCTTTAATGCAAATATGGAGTGACCTCTAAGGCTGCCTGGAAAACTAGTATGCAGCAGGAAGAAACTCCTACATTATACTTTTACTTATATTCCATCCTCTGATGAATTTTTAATCCACATGAAGGAACTGTGAAGCGTTCTTAAAGCAGTAGTTAATTCAAATTAATCAAGGGAAATGAATAAATGGAAAAGAGAATGTGCAGTTATGTGAGTGAAGTTATTATCAAAGATCTCCAGCTGAGGCTGACCTCACACCACAGCTATGAAGGACCCAGGTGCAGTTTTGTCTGTTACAAATACTTGCCAGTTGGGAATGGGAAAAAGCAAAATACCAGGCAAGAATAAAGAGGTTACTTGTAAACCTTGATGAGGATTACACTTTTAAAATTTATTTGACATATAATTTGAAGATTCATAAAAATGCATCAAGAAATAATTTTAGCATCAGTGTTGACGGCTGGGAATGTACTTTCCACTGAGAACAGCTACAAAGCCGTTGGAAATGCTCTAAGCATCCCATCCTGCTGTCTTGCCAACACGCCTCAGAAAAGATCAGGAGCTGACCTGCACGGATTTAGTCTGCGTGACCCACTGGCCTCCCTGCCAGGGCTGCCAATTAGTTTCAGTTGTGATAATGTTTTCTCCAATGTGGTAAATTGCCTGTGGGGAACTGGATTAGGATCACCAAATTATTTTGCCTGTCGACCCAGAAGTGAGTAGTTCTCTTTCCCATTAAGGGGTGTTCTAAGTAGGTTTAGCTGCAGTTTGAAAGTCTGGACACTGAGATGGATACTCTGATTTTCAGTGTGGAACAACAGAATTGTGCTTTGTTCTGTCTCCAAACTTTTCTGCTGAATAGTTTTACTATAGAACAGCACCCACACTCTTCAGAGGGGTAAAGACAGGGACCCAGGCTGAACCAGTGTGTGTGATCATTGTGAAACTCTAACCTTTCTTGCCCCCCAGGACAAAAAGCTCAGTTAAAAGCAAAAGGTGGTGTTTGTCATGGTGCTTTATTTCTCCTAGCTGCAGAGGAGCCTGGGAATAACTAAGGCAGATGATCTGACACTAATGCTAGTCATTTATTTTAATTCTTCTGTTTCCAGCTACATGTGTGGGAGACTCTGCTACCTGTTTAGCATAAATTTGCAGAAAGATAATAATCTACCGAGACCAGGTAATTTTTGCCATGAAGAGATGGCACTATATGTGATAACCAAAGAGAAAAATCCCTTGGAAACCTAATGAGTAGCATGGCACTAGCACACTCCTCCTGCTGACAGACTATGCATGCTGTAGTTGCAGGTTACTTCTTTGGGGCAGCTTATCCTCTACATGTGACTGAGTATCTCTGACTCCAGGCATTTGGAAAGGACACTGCTTACCATTACACGCTGTCTGCTTAGACTGTCTGAGATGACAATGGAGGCAGTCTGAACTGGTATGGTGAGCACTGAAGACAAAGTGTACAGTTACTGTAGTTATGAATGCTGACCATTTAAACAGCACTATAGGCATGCATGTTGTTTTACCACTGAAATGACAGCCTCCTGCTCCTGGGAGCATCCAGGCTCATGGCAGAGTGAAAAACTTGAGAGAAGAGGGAAAGGGGTGTAATTTGCAACTGCAAACTCTGGCCTGCGTTTAATGTGTAACATTCCCTGGTAATGAAACATCCAGTGTGGATTTTCCATTTTAAACACAATGTTGTATGGTCTGCAGGCAGTGTTTGAAGGAAAACCGGGGGAAGAATTGTTAATTGTGCATTTTTCGGTTTATGATAAATTTTTTAACACAGGTTTTGCCATTTTCCAGTCACTGTCTTTGTTAAAAACCCCTCTAATTTTATCCTTACAATATTCTGTTCTTTCTTAAAGCTGAGCTGTCATATTAAGCAATTATGTGCAACAAAAATATCAGAAAATTGAATCAAGAACTAAAGAAGACTCAGAACTTTCATGGCAGCTTTTTAGCTCAGTCTATGGTTTCTTGATTTCCAAGTGCCTCCCAATGTGTTAAAAATCTGAATGCAATTAATTCCTGCTGGAATTACTTGAAAACAAGAGCCTGCCTCTTGGAAATAAATAGATGTTTTTTTCTCAAGGTCTGAATAACCTAGCCAAAATAAGTGATCCACAGGGCCAGGCACAAGGCCTAGGAGGTGTGATTACAGGATAAGAAGGTATAACCTGAGGTAAAATCCCTCTACCAGCTCTAGTAACCACAGGGACAAATGCAGAGAGGGAAGGGCAAATGACCTCTCTTGCCATTAATTGTCTAAATGAGCCTAAGGAGATTAGCCGCACAATTAGGTATTTAATCAGTGCCACTCCCAGTCTGGGCAGCAGCCTTTCTTCTGTGTGTTTTAGTATTATATGCCTGAGATCTGACCTTTACATGAAGACCGAATTCCCTTTGCAGTCCCACAAAGCTAAGCCTGCCCTGTGCAACAGCATAGCACACACCCTCCAAGAGACCCTGGGAATCCATCAGCATACAATTTGTTTGCCAGTAGCCATATTCTAGCAGCCAGTTCAGCCTAACCATGGCAATCAACGAATCTTACTTGCTTTTTCAACAGCTTTTACTTAAAACTCAAAACCCAAATCACGGGAAGTGGGCACAAGGCAGAATCAGGCCTCTAACAAACGCAAATGAAGCACTTGCTTGGTTCTTAGTAACAAAATGAATCAAAATATAGGCAATTTAATTTCATCATGTTGAAACCACTACCGATGAACTCTGTTCTAGCTCCAGCCTCCTTAATAGCATTTGCTGTGGGATGAACTGGTGCTGTTATGCGTTTTGCTCTGGTCGCCTCTTTGAACCTGATCCCAGCACTGCATGGGCTCTGGACAAGGCACTGTAGGTTCTGAGTCTCCCATGCATCTCTGAACCTCTCCTATCTACCTGTGCAAGTAGCAGCAGCCCACTTTTACACTTTTTCTCAGCATAAAACCATAGGAACTGTTTCCACAGGACCACAAAAAGCTTTGTGAGTTTTGTTTTCTTCCTAATCAACCCCTTTATTTTGCTAGCTGTGTGCACGCTAAGAGGGGATGCTTTTAGGGATGGGTGACTGTAATTATACAAGACAAGAGCAGAGAAGCTGCACTCAGATTCATTCCCTCCACAGCCAGAGCCTTGATTTTCTGAGAATTAAATCCCCATAATGAAGGGATTGCCTTTGCATGCTGCTATTACTGTTTTACATCTCTCATTACACCCTCTGAGTGCACACAAGTAATAACCGAAGGAGTTCAGAGTTTAGCTCTCAAAGTAAATTCAGCATCTCTGGGTCACTGTTACATAAATAGTCAGAATATTTGCTGGAAAAATGTGCGCAGAGCTGCAGCATTGCTTCCTCTGCTTTGTGCAGCCCAGTTCTATCCTGATGGTGCCACCAAAGTAAGGATACGTACGGCAAAGAGAGCAGTGAAGTGCAAAAGAGAGAAAAAACGGCCAAGAGGAATGTGAAGCAGCCTCTGCCTCTTTAAAAGCAGGGCTTGTGAGCTGCTAAAGGTCTGCCACGGGAGTGAATCATGAAGGCTGAAACAATAATCACACAGTGTTCAGGAAGCCCTGGCTTAAGGGCCTGTCTATGGCTCAGCAGGCTGGAGAGGAGTAGGGAAGGATGCCCCAAAAGAGGCTCACAGCTTGTTTATCCTCTGCTCACCCCTGCTGCAGTGAGAAAATGTTGGGTCAGGGAGATGGTGATCCAGTCCTCAACAATGCCATAGAACGCTCTGTGAGAAGAATAATTTTAATTTTTCTGGACCTTGCTTTTTTTTTCCTATTAAAAACAGAATAATTATCATTCCCTTCCCCTTGTGTTCCCAGACTTTGTCTTCCCTGCTCAGGGAAGTGGTAAGTTCCTTAAGGCAAGGCTTGTCTTCTGCTATTTGTATCGGCTTCGTGTAGTGCCATCTGACCTGAGAGGCACTGCCACACTACAGCACTAATAACAGACGCTGAAGCAATGCTCCGTTACAAAAATAAACACATGAAAAATACATTCATGGCCCCCCCCATGTACAGCAAAGTGCTGCACGCAGGCAGACATCCATTAGGGGAAGATGTAATAGCACAGAGTGGTCTGCTCTCCCTCAACCTCTTTTCTCCTTCCATCCCTTGCAACACAAAAACATTCCACATCAAAATTTCTTTAAAATTGCTTAGAACTTCCCTTATTTTATGTACCTATTTTCTACCAGACAGTCAGTTGTATATTGCAAGAGATAACAGGGCTAAAATTTCTCTGAGATCATTAATACGATAGGTTGTTTTACCTATTATTTTAATTGACTTGGGTATCTTTTAAGAAAATCAAGAGAGAATAAAGTTAAGCCTACAGCAGTAGAGAAAGAGGGGGGGAAAGGGGAAAAAAAAAACCACAAAAGGGAGGCACAACGGGGAGAAAATAAAGCAGCTCTAAGCTCATGTGGAAAGAATTTGATTACTATCAATTCCCTGAAGTACTGACCAGATAAACACTTGTTTAGCTCAGAAATTCTGACAAGACCATAATGCAAGGTAGAACAGCTGTGAGGGAGTGATTTTTCTATTTATTTATGGAAACCTCTGAGAAAGTAATAGAGATGGGAATCAAAATCCATGTCTTCTGTGTCGCTGCAGAATGCTACCAGTAAGCAGGCAGGCAAGGCAAACTCACTGATGTTGTTATCAGGATCTCAAATAAGCACATGCCTAGAGCAATGGAAAGTTCCTTATATTTCAAAACTGTAAAGTCCATTTTCCAATAGAAAAAAGTATTTTCCCACCAGATGCCTAGGAACTAATTACATCCTCTGGCAAATCTATTCTTTTGTAAGAAGTGTTTCCCTCTATCCTTTTGCCTGGTTACAGTATCATTTGGGAGATGACTGATTTCTTGCTGGGAGGTTAATCAGGGTGGGAAACCCGATGAACTAGCTTGAGTTTTTGGTGTTCAGTTCAAATGAGTTAACAAACTATTGGCCATTACAGACATAACAAAGTTAACCATAATCAAAATCAGGTCCTTTTCAAGAGATGCTACTTTGTTCTTAAAAGAAGAGTAAAGTAAGTAACAATTGTCAAATGAGAAAAAAAATTTAGGAGCATCTATAACTTCTATTTTGAGGAAGCAAAGAAATTATTACAGGAAAAGATTATTAAGTAGATGAGAAGTTATTGCCATTAAACTTTCTCCTAGCACCTAAAGACAGACGTTATAGACAGCTAAACTGCTTGTATAAAATCTCTTACTTTATCATTCCTGAAAATGACAAAGTCTTGAGCTGCTGCAGCTTTTTGTCCAGTTTGGGAACACCCGCTTCATATTACTCAGTTGCAGAAAACCATTGGCCTTTTCCTCCTGTTACTCTTATTTTAGGCCAGGTTTTAGAAATTCTGCGGGTTCCCTGTGTTATCAGTATCTCAGCTAGAGCTATCAGCCCTACATGAGCCTTCAGAAACCTGCCTTGGAACAATCACCCCCTGTTGAGGTCAGAACTTGGACATGGTCATCTCTACTTTGGCAAATTCAACATCTGGCTCCAGTCAGGGATAAATGTGGCCCTAATCTCAATGGAAGGGCTGCACATGCACAGGGACTTGACTGAATGACAAGATGCACAAATGCATTCTGCATTGCCTGGGGCTAATGAGAAAGGTTAATTTCTCTCGCACATCTTTGCAGCAGAAGGAATCAAGAATTCTCCATGGTGTCTGAAGGCATAAACTCCTTGGAGACCACAGTCAAAATGAGAACAAAGTCTTAGACAAATATATCAAGATAAAAAGACTACAGAACTTTGAAGTTTCCAGCATTAGCCTTGTATGAGTCCTGACAAGTCCGTTTTTCTCCGTCCACTGAGTCTTCAAGGACTAAGGTATCACACCCTATTAAATCTCTCACTCATTTCACAACTGGTATTGTTACCAGGACCTCAAAGATTTACTTCCCACTGCTGACAAATAATGGACCCCGTGATAATGATCACAAATATTATTTCAGGTCGGTCGTGGGCTTTTTGGACATAAGAGGAAAATAGCAAAATAACAGGCAGTAAATTTAATAGTCCTCAAATCAGGAATGCAGCTTCTGCACAACATAATCTCCTTCCTCATTTCTTTGCCCACTCAGCTGAACAGAAATTTAAACAAATCTATTAATTTACCTAATTCTGGCTGCTAATGCTGAGAGCCCAACCTGCTGGTTCCTCTACAGTTTGTATGTGATGAAGCAGCTGAGTTCCTGGTCAGAAGAGTCATCAGCTTTTAAAAAAAAATAATAATCAGTATGCCAAGCTGCATCTGCCACAAAAATACTTAAATTTTTGACATGTTCTTTTGAAAGGTATCCCTGATTTCAAAATGCCTTTTTTTCAGCTCAAGCAGCATCTGAGATTCTCATTCCCCTCCAGCTTCCATCAGGCTGTCAGAAATGTGAAGCATTTGTAATGGAAAATTCTTAGTTTGGTGTGAAATATTGCAAAGGCAATGTGTGACCAAGCTAGTGATCGACATTCCAGCATTCCTGCAATAACAACACAGAGGACAGATGAGCAGGAAGAGACGAGAGTTGTTAGATAAAAGGAATAAACAAGCCTTGAAGAGAAAACGGGAAGAGGGAGGCACATACTTGGCAAACCAGAGGGGTAACAGGAAAGAGGTGAAAATGGAGGAAACAGAAGTGGAAAGCCTGGAGCAGGAAGCACACAGGGAGTATCCTAGGAATAAAGTGTACTGGGAGAAGGGTCAAAACTGAGGACTGCACACCATGTTGAAGGTCTCAGCAACTAGGTGGAATTAACTCGACAATTCAATGACCAAGGTCAAAACATGAGATAAAAGAAAGGGATTTAGCCTTACATGGTCCTTGCAGATTATTTCTATTTTGGTATAGCATCACTGCACTGCATCCACATGTGAAAGCTGGCATGATTTCCTTCCCTGGGCTTCGCTGAGCTGGTAGAGATACTGCAGCTTTAAATAATGATTTTAGTGCGCTTTATGGGGATGATTTTTTCCATTACTACAAGAGGCTGTGAATCAAATCTCTATGATATTTTACTATGTAGGCTTAGGAACCAGCTAAACTGATTATGACCTTCATTTGGGGGATTTATTAAATCACTGATTTGAAGAGTAATATTAATGAGAAACATGGCTGGTCTGTATTTTCCCTATTTTCTTCTTTAAACATATTATGCATATTATCACAGTGCTTCTTTGACTTAGATATGGTTCTTAGGGCTGGTATTTTGATACGTAGATACTTCTTGTTTTGAAAGCTGGAATTATGAAATTCCATTGATATTGGGTTATTAATTCAAATAAATGCAGACGATAGAGATGTGCACAGCTGCATTTCCCAGCTCCTTCCATTTTAAACAGTGGCAGCATTCTGCAACAAACCAAGATCCCAGTTTTGTGTTCTGGGTTGCTAATTCGTTTTATTATCTTTTATGGCTTTAATCAATAAACTGCTAAAGCTAAGCCAGACCAGTGCTCTCTAATGTTATTTGCAAATTAACCTTTAACAGTCTCAGAGTAGCAGCACGTTCAGCCCCTGCAACATTCTTTACAGTCACTGCTGGACAAGTCTTAGTAAGACCTTTTTCCTAAGGTCATTTGAAGAAGGTGAATAGAAACTCACTGACATTTACGAAGAAATTGTCCTCCATTTACAACCACAGGGTAAAGATATATCAGATGACATACATAATACCTGAGGTCTCATAACTCTCAGAGTTATTTTCTTAGGCTCTTTCTCTCTAAACTGAATTTTAAAAAAAAGTATTTCCAGGGCCAAGAGCTTTGTGACAGAACGATGACCCCCTGGGAGCTTTTGTTGTTACACCTCAAGAACAGTGTCTGTTGCAACAGTGAAAGAGTTAACCTGAAAAAAACAAACATTCATTCCTTCTGTGTTAAATGGACTCAAAGACACAGACAGATCAAATGAGGACTCCATGAAAAGAACAGCTAACTGCAATGTGGCTTTCTGTCCCCATCATCACAGTCTATTACCCAATCTCGGTGTGCCAATCTTCTTCCCAGTAACCTATGCTCAGTAGTCACTTAAGAGTCTACACTGTGCTATTCCCAATGATACCTTCCTCCTCTAGACCTTCTAGCATCCTTTTCCAATTGCTTCCCTCTGCCAGATCATCTGTGCTTAACTTCCTATTCCAAGATCTCTTCTAGTGTCCCCCCTCATTCCTCAGATTTCTCTGCTCTCCTGCTTACACTAATGCCCCATCTCCCATGCTGTTCTGATGGAAGTCTCTGACAGAATGCTCTTATTCAAGTAGGATTTACTTGCTTGACATACAAAACAGTCTGTAAAGCACAGAATTCTGAATACCACAACTTAAACTAGATAATTACAATAATTTCTTTACCTATCAAGGCATTCTTGGATATTTTTATTAAAAACCATGCAAGTATCCCCTTTCCATTTCTTCGCAGCTTTCCTACAGTCATTCCCCTTACAACACTCTACCCCAAACCAGCAGTACAAAACCTGCTAGGAAGACTGACTTTGCCTTTCAGATAATTTTGTTTATTTGCCATATTTATAGTTCCTTCTCATTTAATTTTGAGTATTTATCACTTATCCTAAAGCACAAGCCCCTTTGACGGACCTCTTCTGCATTCCAGCTGATTGCAGCAGGAACCATCTCATGAGAGCAAGATAAATCTATTCCAGAAAAACTGTAATTCCCAGAATAAAACCTAAGAGTGTCTATAGTCTTTCAAGACAGGATGAGAGTATATGGGCACGGAATACCCCTAGCTGGCATGGCACGTGTAAAAAGGTCTCACTTAGGCAAGAGGTAAGGAACATCAGGAAAACTGAAGAGAGGAAAGCTGCAATAAACACGAACCTCAGAGGACAAATGTTGAAAGAGTCAGGCTTGGGGTGATGGCAAACAAGGAGTTATATACATCTTTGAGTAAAGATGTTATATATATACCAACATACACATATACATAAAAACATATACACATACATATATAGCACATAGAGTCCTCTTCAGACCTAGAGCAGATCTGCAGGTTTGTTGGTTATAATATTCCCCTGCCTTTTCAAGTAGCTATGAAACCCACAGGCAACCTGTCTCTCCTGCTTATTTCCCTTAAGGAATAGCAGCCAACATTACTACTGCTGTTTTCTTGGCCAGTTCAAGGGATAAACATATGCACCTTAAGCGTCAAGCACAGAGGACGGCCCATGTTGAGGCCAGTAGATTCTCACACAATGTAATTGTGTTTTTCCTAAGAGTGCTTTAAAAAACAAGGCTGAAAAAAACATGAACTCCCTGGGAAAAGGAAACAAAAATGACAGATATATTTAGAAGAATGTCACCACTGCAAAATTCGAAGCATAAAATTGTATTTTTAGGATTGCATTTGCCTGTGACCTTAATTCATTCCCTCGTGCATATTCGTAAGGCTGGACATTTAAATCCTAGCCTTCTTTAAGTCAGTGGGCTATTTGCCATGGACTTTAGAGATGCCAGTATTTCACCCATAGTCTACACCTACATGCTTCCACATTTCAGATGCAGGCTTTTCCATGAGGTCCTTTCCCCTTTTGTTTACAGAGCTGTCTGAATACAAGTATGTTTTCCCCCTCTATATGCAGTGCGTGGCCCAGTGCCTTATTTACTGTACACATATAAAGCCTACATTGAGTAGAGGATTTAAAAATCTTCATGCCTGCTTCTCATCACAAGACCTTATCGTTCTCCTGAGTCTTAGGTATGCTATAAACACATCTTTACACTGTTTTGCGATGCACTTGCATTACCAGTTCTGTTTTGTAGGTTGGAACATGAAGCCTAGAAAAGCACGCACAGATTTGTCTAATGCCCACTAATTCTAAGCCCTGAACTATGCATAGGTCTGATATATTCAGAACCCCCAGCGCTGTATGATTAGATTAGATTAGTTTCTGTTCATCTTAGTTTCTATTATGAGCTCCCACCATTTCTGCAAATCAAGCTCCATTTATTCCAAGCCAGGCATCTAGAAGAAAAACTGCACTGTTAGAAAGTCTGATATAATCAGCACATCTGTCAAAAGGCAGAGAGCAGAAATCAGAAATCTGACTGCATTCCCTGGACTCACCATATGGCATGTGGGGGACAAATGAGATGCCCCAGAGAGCCAAACCCAATGCCTTTCTCTAGCCATAGGAAGCTTGAGCTTTCTTGTCCCACCTCACTTAGGAGTATCCCGACTACAAACCCTTGGAGTCGTGCATAAGAAAATGCAAAGAAAATTTAAAACTGCAAGACTGAGATTCCCTGTCCCCGGCATGGGTGAGGTACGTAAGGAAGTCAATAGAAGTGCTGTCAGCCAAATGAGAACCAGGTTTTGCTCGGGCAACAAATATTTGCCGAAACATCACGTGACCTTCGAGTACAGCCACGCATTAGGAATTAAGGATTTACTGATTTAATGCTTGACTTGTTCATCCTTCTTAAAGTGTTCCTATGACATCATCTTTGAATGCTCTCATTGATTAACTTGCAGAATCCCTCTCTGTGAGGCATCTTACCTGTGGCTTTTGTGGACTGTTAAATTAAATGAATGCTTTAGTGACAAACCGATTGGGATTAATCAATTGAGTAAAACAACTGCATGAAGAACGTTTGTTTGCACAGAACGGGCTTGGAAGTACCTTCTAGTAATCAGAAGTTAACCTGCAGCTGCCATGGGATGCTGATGATAACAGAGATAGCAAGTAGCTAATCTTGGAGTTTATCTGGACCCAAGTGCACTCCATTCATATGCAACTGATATATCAGGAGCAAATGAATTTGTTGACTCAGTTGACCACAATGAGCTGAATCTCTTCTGAGAGGCATCAGCTGTATATGTTAACCTGATGCAAAATATTACAGGTCCTGAACTTAAGCCAAAAAAAGAGGCATCGAAAGAGATATTTGTGGGAAAGTGCAAATAGGATTCTAAAACAGTGGTATTCAATTGCTGAAAGTAAGATGCATGATAATGTACTCAAGCTATGAGAATTAACACAAACATTAAGCCTGAGATCTCCCTAGGAACTGCCTGTCTGCCATTAAGGACTTGCTAAAAACATAAAAAGGGTTAATTAATATTATGTCAGGATCACTAATCCCTTGGGAGTGGACAAAGACAAAAGAAATCAGTCTTCATTGTGCAGGAAAAAATACTAATTTTTGAGGAACCTTATTCACAAAAAAATGGATTTAAAGGTAGCTGTAACCAGCGTGGATATTCCATAATGCAATTTTAATCAGTCATATTTTCCTGTATGGCAGAAAAAAGCTTCCTGTTGCTGAAGATATTTCTTACAACCTGTTCAAATACATCACTTAGAAATCAAAATCACAGAGAAACAACGATCTACAATGCTCAGTCTAAGGGCCAGAATGTTAGCCTTGGCACTTGGAGTGTCACCTCTCCAGCTGCCCGGCTGCACCAGGGCTCCTGCCAGCTTCTCCTGCCTTACAGTTTCTCCACCCTACAAAGCCACCAACATCCAGAGTAGCGTGTGTGACAGGTGCATTCGTTGTACAAGTGCCTCATTGCATGGCCAGGGTGGGAAAGGGCAACGAGAGCTTACGCTTATGCATTGCTTAAGCAACCTTAAGCAAAGGTTATTGCTGCTCCTCAAAGAGATGCTGAGGTTTCCGAAGTGATTCTAAAATTATAAGGCCCAAAATGAATAGCAGGGAGGAACTCAGACAGTGGAACAAGGCTCTGTGAACCAAATGCCAAAGGGTCTCCTCAGAAGACAGCATTATCCTATCAGTAACAGACTTGGAAATCTGCATTACCAGCAAGCAAACATCTGGCTGAATATTTGCATCCATACTCAACTTGGTACAAGGTAATGTACTAAGCTCTCTGTCAAGGATGATTAGTGCAGCTGAAAGCCTGAGGAAACACCTTGCAAAGGTTAGAGTGTACTTGTGGTGACATTTTCAAATGCAAACTCAACAGTTATGCATCATTTAAAGCTGTGTCTTCCTGCACACCCTGCAACGCAAGGAGGAGCACGTGAAAACCAGGTAATTAGAGCCTAGGGGCCCATTATATATTGTATTAATTTCCAAATCTTCTTCTGCAGACAACCCTTCTGCAACAGCAATACAGGTTGTGCTGGGTGCCATTAATTCATGGATATGATATAACTCTGATTGCGAATCCTGAGGTTACTCCTCAACCCTTTAACCAGGTAAAATTCCCATTTAAGTCAAGGGAAAGTTTTGCACCAAAAGCTATGAAATAAAGCCGCTCTCACACATTTTATGCTGGAGACCCCACTTTTCAGCCTTTGCCTTGTCTCTGTGAATGTGCATCACTCCTCATTTGAATTTTTGGAGGACTCGCAATGCTACAGGTCATACAGGGCTCACAACCCTACACAGGGCATCCATTAAGTGGACAGTTTATTTTGGACATGAATGGAATCACTGACCAAAACAGTGACTGGTGGCTCCACTACATCTCTACATTATTCCTACTCTAACATAAAATGTGAGAATATTTTATTGCCTGAACTGCAACAGATACAGGTGATTTTCTGTTTCGTTTTAACTCAGTGAGGACCTTTTCCTAATTCTTATTGACTGCTCTGAAGTCATCAGTCAGTGACCGAGAAAATGAAATAAATACATTCTAAAATGTATTTTTGGTCATTAATTTTGACAAGCAAATAATAGTTTAGATTCCATCATCATGCACTACTGAATGAAGAGAGCTAGCAGAAAAAATAAAAGGTCTGATTTCACCACAGAAAATGAGAAGAGACACTCAAAGAGACTTCTTGGGTTTGTAAAACCTATCCCAGTTTCACTGTTATTCTGAAATGGAGGACAGAGCTCCTCCAGACCCAAGCACAGGCATTCTGAATCTGAGTACACACATCAGAGCCGAAGACCTTTCATTACACAAACCAGTAACCTCCAAAGGCAGGGGAAGAGCAGGGATTGAGGACTCTCAATCTCCAGTAGTCAGCCAAGACTGAGTAAAGAAAAAGATGTTTTGAATGCTTCATTATTCTACTTGATTTAGATTCCACAGGTCGATTTATAAGAACTTATAAGAACTCAGAGACGCAAAACAGAAAAAAAAAACCAAAAACCTCAGATGAAAGCATTAGATCTACTTCCCTTAACATTAGTTCCTCACACACATTCTGGATTTTCACATGCTTACCTGTAGTAGCACTAGAGACTGTTGGCCACTGCTGATCAGGCCCTCCTGGTCCTCCTCGTAGGACTCCTGCCTCCTCCATATGCACAGCACTGAATAAGCATATATCATAATTAGATTATACAGCTCCCGACTGCCCTGGGCTTTCTAACTTCTTGCTTTCTTGCTGCTCTTCAAAGGTCATAACAATTTGTCACTCTGCAACTACTACTTAGTATTGCAAGATACTAAGATTCTTTTCTTTTGGTCCCTCAGGTTTAGGTTCCTTTTTACAGGGTCCGCTGGAGAGGTACACTGTGCCCTCACCCACAGGAAGCACAGTCTCGGGGGTGGACAGTCTGAATCTGGGTTTTGGGTCTCAACTTTATGGAGCCTCTTCAGCTCTATGGATAGAAGGCAGTGTCTACAATCCCATGGCACCAACAGTCTGGGGAAAAGCATACTGTCCTGCACTTTGTAGTGCCACTAGGAACTACTGCAGCCTTATAATTGCATCTAAAGTTGTAAGATAGCCCCATTAATCATGTCAGGTTACACCTGAATATATGATATTTTCCAATCTGCTCAGGAAGGGAGAGCAAATATATTTTATTTGGGCTCCAAAACCAACTTTATGATAACCCTTTTTTGCCAGATGTACTGAGTAACAAATTCTAGCAGAGGACTTTCAAAGATGTCTAAAGAGCTTTGGACAGAGCCTCACTTTTCTTTCTCTGAAAAGCCATTTCATATCTTCAAAATAGCCTTTAAGCTGTGTTAATCATCTTGATTGCACCATGTGGTTAATAAACTGACTGCAGGAGCAGCATACTTTTATAGTAATGCAAGACAAGAAGATGGAGACAATCTATTGAAACGTATCATCACCAGTGATTACAGGGATCAGCACAGGTGATTACAGGGAGCTTTAGAGTAAACAAAAAGTGTATAATCACAGTTAAACAATTAAATAATTGGAGCAATTATGCCTTGACAGTCAATGTATAAAAAGGCAGGAGGTAAAAACAAAAAAATAAAGGACAGATCTATGGTAAAACAGTGTAAGGTGCAGTCAGAGTGAATCTGTACCACTTGGAGATTGGAAGTGACAGGAGCAGAACTCAAGTGCTTTCCACCCCAGCATGCAGATATCATCAGTCTGGGACATGTGAGGAGCCAGACAGCTTTGTCCTTTCCACAGAGGACAAGGACAGAATTCCCCTTTGTGTGGGGAAAGACATTTACATACCTTTGCATTCCTGCCCTCAGGGATGCAGAGTAGCGCCAGTCAGGATTGGGGTGTTTTGGCTGTAGAAACAAAAGCCCATGATAAGGTCGTTAAAGTACATTAAACGTGCTGAAATGTACATGCACTTGGCTAATTTTGTCTGAGGAGACTGTAGGGAGCTACCCAATTTTTGTGAACATCCAGAACTGCCAAATTCTCCTACGAATCTAAAGAAACTCTCAAATAGACACAAGACAGTGTCTCTGTAATCGAGACACTAGTTTGCGTGCCAAGGCCTTTGGCTTTTCCTCCGCTGTGATTTTCTCATAGCAGGGGAATGGCTGGACTGAGGTTGGGGGGAAAACTCCTTTGCTCTTTTTTTGCAGTGGGAGAGGTTCGTTGAGAGAGATGATCTCTGTGGAACAACATTTAATGCTGGAAACTGGTGGCCAGTTATTTTTGTACATTCATCAACGTTCTGGGAGCAGGAAATGAAAACATCATAAATGCATAAAACACATTGTTTGTTTACCTGATAAGCTGAGGAAACTCCAACTCCTAGCATCTGCCCAAGGACGTATAAAACATAGCCCCCCTGCAAAGGGGACACGTGGGGTGGTCCATGTGCTGTGAGGTTTCTGCTGGCATTTAGTGTGCTGCAGAGGACTGCACTAGATTGTTTCAGATTTGCAGACTGCAGCAAGTCTTTTATCAAAGGCAGACGTGCTCCTTCATAATACCCAGAACTACTACATTCTCCATATTCATGAGAGGGCAGTAAAAGGTGGAAGGGGAAAACAGCCAGCAATACCCTTTGACCAACAAACCTCAGCATCTGCTGACCTGAATGAACAGCTTGCTAAATAAAGAGATAATGAAGGAATCCTGACGACCAAAAATTGCTCCAGAAGAGCTCTTCTGCATTGTCAGGGGACCAACATGATAATTTTCAACTACAGCAGTGAATGCAAGCTCAGGTCCTCCAAAATTAAGCTTTAAGCACATAAAAAGATTATTTCTCAGGATTCTCAAGACATTATCCTGTAGGTTATACCTCAGCCAGAGATTAACTTCAGGCACCTGAATTCAAAGAGAGAAGTTATGTCCAGAAATATAATGGACTACACTCATTCCTGGTATGCCTCGTACGGTGCCAAACACACAAATAATATATGACAGTAATGGTTTAATTCTCTTTGAGCTATTGGAGGCAGATCAGAAATGAATTTAGTTCCATTACTTGAAAGAGAAAAAGAAAGTGTTGAATGCTCTGAATTATTTAACGCCTATTTTTTCCTCTTGAGGTTTGGGATATGCTTTTCCCTGGATCAATAGGTTTTATTAAAATAAAAATGGAGCAATTACAACTTACACTATCATTCTATTACTCTATTTCCCAGGTCCAGCATCACTCAAGAGTGAGATGCTCTTGGATGATGCACATCCTAGGACTCTTTATTGTCTGAGTTACACAAAAGGGAGGAGGCTGCTGTTGGCAACCATACATTTAACATCCATGCTTGCAATTTCCTTCCCATTTAGCCCCCTATTCTCTGGCATTCTCAGGTTTTGCTGAGTTTAGCAGAAAGTGTCTTGACAAGGAGCCTGTTATGCACAGTTCCAGTATTTTCTGATTCATTCCATTTTGGCCCCAGTCCCAGGGATGTCAAAGCAATTCTAAAGTTAACCATGTAATACCAGTCAATGAACGAGGATACAAAACAATACACGCTGATGAGATCCCCTTCCCGAGTTCACTTTTCTTGCTCTATGAAAGATGCTGACACCAGATTTGGATTTTCCTCTGCCAGGGATTTTCATATAGTAGGGGAACTGCTGGGCTGTGGGTAGGGAGAAAGCCCCCTTGCTCTTTTTCAGATTGAGAGGTGCAGGTTACTAATTTGTACAGGCTTATAGGCAGTGTGAGGAGGAGGAATCTTACCACTGTCCCGGGCAAAACACAGATGAAGTTACATCAAAGAGCTGGAAAAGTCTAACACAAGTTGAGGAGGAGTGAGAAAAGAGGAAAACGGTCACTTGCTCACATTACGTAGATTTTTGGGTTTCAGCTAAGAGCTCTCCAGCTCTTGGCCAGAAGACAAAAATCTACCTTCTATTGCAATGGGAACTTTCTGACACCAGATCATAAATGAGTAACGATGGCAGGAGAAACTCATCAGTTAGGAATTCATCATTCATTCGCTCACACACATAGACCAACTTCCGCCTTGTCAGTATAACAGAAACAGCAGCGATTCGGAGATTATGGTACTTCCAAGGGTTACTATGCAGAAGCTGTAGCATCTCGCAGCTCCTCTCAAAGAGTTCTATATTTACTATTACTCTTTAGACAGAGCTGTAGAGAGACAGTAGAAGGAAGGAGGAGAAAGGATCAGAGAAATATACATTGGAGGTGGAAAGATCTATTGCCACAGTTGTCTTCCAAACAGATTCAGGGGTGGGGTTTTTTGTTTTTAGTTGAGAAATTCAATGTCTGGAACTTCATCACTTTTGACGTCCTCACAGGAGAAACAGGAGGAGCAGGCAGCTGGGCAGCAGACTGCCTTTCTCCAGACCTACTCTCACCCAGTTTTACTGTGTCTGCACTGCTTGACTGGGAACTTTCAGGCCTCAGCAAGAGACACTCTTGTCCCACACGTTATCACAGGTCAACATCCCACAGCTGACAAACTTGGTGAAACCCCAATTTTGTCAGCATAGTTGGCTTTTCCTTTTGTTCTGCTACTGCCTGTAATTCTTTAAGATCCTCTGGTTATAAGAAAAAAAGGTGTTTCAAAACACCTTTAAATGAGATTTGGCAATTAGGAACAAGAAAGGCTGAAAAGCATGATTGATAATAGAAGTGACAGCACAGTAGAAGAGACAAACCTATTCAATAATATCTTCCCCCAGTTCAGATGTAGTAATTCTCCTTTTTATAGATCCATCAGGCATTCATATTCTGTCTGTTTGGTTTGGCTGGTATCTCTGGCTATGAACAGTCCACCTTTACCAGCCCACCCACTGAAAGCTGTCCCGTTGACCTCTCCCGTCACACAGCACGCAATCACTGTGTCGTGACACAATATGGCCCATCTCAAAGTAGAACAGTGCCTTCAGCATAGTCCCAGGGGCCAGGAGCCTGCACAGGAGCTGTCAATTGGCTCCCTTGCAAAGCCCAGTCACAGGCTTTGCTGTGAGAATTGTAGCTGTGTCATCTATCAACACCACCAAGGCAAGGTACAGCTGGCCAGGAAGCACGAGTACAGAGGGGAAGCACAAAGAAGAACACAGCCTCTGAAGCAGTCCAGATGCTTCCCAGTTGTACATCACCGTACTCTCACTATGTCACACAGTGCTGATGAAGATATTATTGTTTATTCTACCTCCCCAGCTCCCAGCACATAACCAGACCCTGTTTAGCACGCACCAGTCCATTCTACTAGCTTTATGGTAATCTTAGCTTCCATTTCCCTCAGAGATTTTTGGAGGCTATGTATCAAGTCCAGTGGTCCTGTATTTACCACTCATCTGTGGAGGTGACGAAACTCACACGATCCAGAACAGAAGCAGCCAAACCTACCTTGTTCCTCCCATCACCTGCTTCCAATTTAGTACAGCACACATCATCATATTTATGAAAAGAGTCAAAATCTATCCAGGTGCCAATAGAATTGGTTGCCACTGCACCAGGTGAACACCTCGTGCCAACAGTTTGCTCCTACTGATTCTGCCAGGCACTATGGTTACAGTCTGCCAACTGCAAGCATTAATGTCACTAGTCGTAAACAACCAACCCTATTTGAAAGTCTAATAAACAAAAGTGAATGTAGAATACAAAATGGAGTGACCTTAGTAGCCCAGTAGCAAAAAAGCTCATGGAAAACTTCTCACTTTGTTTTTTTTCCACATTGCACAGCATGGGTTAATTTAAGAATCATTTCATTGGTTCATGGAGAGTAAATTTAATTAAACACACATTTTGCTCAGTCCTCTTTTTAACTAATATTTAAGCACAGTAAGGATTTGTCCCTGGGATGGAAGGAATTTCTAATTTTTTTTAATGTTGTCCTGATCCCATATTTACAAAAATCAATGCAAAACCTCCTATCGACTGTGGGTGTTAGAACAGGGCTTGCTTGTGGTAGAGAAACGTGAATCAAACACTTACAAACAGGTCTCAGACGATGAGACTGCTAAAAGCATCCCAGCCTATTCCTATTTCCACACAAGTGCGTGGCAGAATGACATAAGGTATGTTCATCAAATATATCCACTTTGAGGCAGTAATAGAAGGGCTTTTAGAACCCCTGACCCCATATAGCTCTGCCTGTTTTCCAGTGACACGATGCTGGCAGCTGTGGGCAAACAGAGACGTCTATTTCTTCTTCCTTTCTCTTAATGTTTAGAAATATTTTGATACGGAAAACAAACTCTTTATAGTCTGAACAGGTGGTTTTCATACAAGAAATCAGAATGGAAACTGGAAAAGGGCACAATTCAGAAGCCCAGGGATTCTCTTTCTGGCAGTGTTTATTTGCATTCCTAACTCTAAGAAAACTAAGGTGAATGGAAGAGGCAAGTGCTTCTGTAAAGTATATCTAATGCATTCCAAGAGAAGAAAAACTCACCTGCTTAATATTTGATGCAAATTTCTGCTGGCACAGCAGTAAGCATCAAACTGAGAGTCTGACTACCCTGAAACACAGAGCATGTCCCTGCTTAGCAGAACAAGATTGGATACTGCCCCTGAATATAAGATCTAACATTTATAGTTAACCTTTACAATGTCAGTGAGGCTGAAGAATTTCTTAAAGGCTTAAGTTCTTGAAATGAGATTGTAAGATATTCCACCATTAATACCTTCAAAGTGTCTATGAGAAATCTCTTGGAAAGACTGCTCCAGACAATGCTCTGGGTTTACTAGATTTAGACACTTCAAAACATGCTCGTGTTTTAAAGTGGTATCAAGGTGTGTTCAACACAAGTGTTTGTTTTTTTTCTGTGTGTTTAGCAATCTGGTTTTGAAGTACCAAATACAGAGGAAGAGCCAGAAACAGAGCAAACAGCTCCAAAACTCCAATGAACCCCTGGGTCTTACCATCACTAATGTGCAGGTTTTGTTCTTTCTGAAAAGTGTGCATAGAGCACAATGCAAATTTATTTATGAACATTGTATGAAACATCCTATTTTGCAAGTCACTCGTGTCATGGCACAAGAAAGGGTATAAGGAAGTGTATAATCAGAAGAATTAATAGCTAGTTCTGTCAAGTACCCAGACTGCCCACTCATCATTAGAAATGTGCCTTCTCCACCACAAAACTCCAGTCAAAACACGTTGGTTTGATGGTTAATCCCTGCACTGAAGGATAAAGGTTGTCATGAGAAACAAGACATAAAAAACAAGCTTAACTGCACAGAATATAAAAACAATAAAGGAAAGGTGAAAAGACAAACCAAGGACCAGACACTACTCAGACATCACTCAGCATCTTCACAGGCATACGAGGAAAGGGGCTCCAGGTTACAGCACTGAAACTTTTCCTGAAAATGATGGATCATCACTGCAGCAGTGCCCAGTAACAAAACCACATCTTCACACACATCCCCCCCCCCATTCAATCTGCAAACCCCCCCGCCTCAGAAAGCAGGAATCCAGGCTGCCCATAGCCTTGCAGAAGGCCAGCAATGAAGCCACAGCCTTTTGCTCTCTCTGTGCTTTGCCCACACTACCTGGTTGGTCACCCTGCAGTCGTTATATAGCTGATGAGAGAGCCCTATCCATTACTCTCACATTTTGCTCCTTATCACCAGACCATTGCCAGCAATAACTGCGTCTAAGCTTTTCAATTCATTTCTTCTGCCTACAAAGGCAAGACTAGAGAAGCTGTGGGCCCTCTCTGGAAGGAAACAGGAGACCTGGCCACCCAGGATATGGACAAGGCTGAGCTACTGAAGGGCTTTTTTGCCTCAGTCTTCATGGGCAAGGGCTCTAACCACACTGCACAAGTTACAGAAGGCAAAAACAAGGGCTCTGAGAAAGAACCGCCTACAGTAGGAAATCAGGTTTGAGACCACTTAAAGATCCTGAAGGTGCATAAGTCCATGGGACCTAATGAAATCCATCTATGGGTCTTGAGGAAGCCGGTGGATGAAATTGCTGAGCCACTTTCCATCATATTTGAAAAATTGTGGCAATCTGGTGAGGTTCCTGCTGACAGGAAAAAGGGGAACATTACCCCAATATTCAAAAAAGGGGAAAAAACGAAGACCCAGGGAACTAAAGGCTGGTCAGACTCATCTCTGTGCCTGGCAAGATCATGGAGCAGATCCTCCTGGAATCTCTGCCAAGGCACATGGAAAACGAGGAGGTGATCGGAGACAGCCAACATGGCTTCACCAAGGGCAAATCGTGCCTGACAAATTTGGTGGCCTTTTATGATTCTGCCACAGACTTGGTGGGCAAGGGCAGAGCAACAGATGTCATCTGCTTGGATTTGTGCAAAGCATTTGACACTGTCCTGCACGACATCCTGGTCTCAAAACTGGAAAGTCAAAGATTTGATGGATGGACCACTCACTGGATAAGGAACTGGCTGGATGGCCGCACTCAGATGGTCAGCGGCTCAAATGTCCAAGTGCCAGCTGGTAATGAGTGGCATTCCTCAGGGCTCAGTGCTAATTAACATCTTTGTTGGAGACGTGAACAGTGGGATAGAATGCACCTCAGCAAGTTTGCTGATGACACCAAGCTTGGTGGTGTGGTGGACATGCTGGAGGGAAGGGTTGCCATCCAGAGGGACCTGGACAGGCTTGAGAGGCAGGCTAGTACAAATGGCATGAAGTTCAACCAAACCAAGTGCAGGGTCCTGCACCTGGGATGTGGCAATCCCAAGCACAAATACAGGTTGGGCAGAGAATGGCTGGAGAGCAGCCCTGAGGAGAATGACTTGGGAGTGATGGTGGATGAGAAGCTCAATATGAGCTGGCAATGCACACTCGTAGCTCCATCCTGGGCTGCACTCTTTGTCAGGAAGTGCAGTGACAGGACAAGGGGTATTGGTTTTAAATTGGAAGAGAGGAGATTTAGTTTAGATACTAGATACTAGAAAGAAATTCTTTCCTGTGAGGGTGGTGAGACACTGGAACAGGTTGCCCAGGGAAGTTGTGGCTGCCCCATCCCTGGAGGGGTTCAAGGCCAGGCTGGATGGGGCTTTGATCAACATGGTCTGGTGGGAGTTGTCCCTGCCAATGGCAGGGGGGGTAAGAAATTGATGATCTTTAAGGTTCCTTCTAACTCTAACAATTCTATGATTCTTTTACAAAACACATTTGGTTTTAGATATTCTCATAAACCTATAAAGGACCACACAGGCAAGCAGGGTGAATGCAGAAGCACAGTAGGCCTTGCAGAAACAAGCTCCCACTCCACCATCACACCACCGGCAGTACAAGCCAAAATAGTCAAACAGAAAGCAGTGCTTTAACAGATACAAAGAATTCCCTACCAAACCTTCATACACTAAGTTTTCCCTTCCATTGCATCCTTCTAGTGACCCATCATATTCAATCACAACCTAGTGCAAAGTAATCATTAACATCTTACCTTACTGGTCAGTATGAAAAGAACTAAGACTTTACTGCATCGCGTGTTACTGAGATTAATCCCAAATAACTTTGTCATATTTCTCCTTTCACTGGATAACAACATTTGCAAAATATTAGCCTTTGTAAGACCCTATGCATGATATGCACAATATAGAAAGGCCAGTCACCTGGTCCCATCCTCATCACAGAACGACAACTAGAAGATCAGTCTCCAAAAACTGAAAAGATATTAAAAGAAAAAAATAAAAAGGAAAAAAAGAAAGAGACCTGTTCCCATTACCCAAAAGTAACATACACATCAGAGATTAACTCTGTAAATCAATGCAAAGACAAAAGTGCCTGTTGCTATGCTTCCCAGGTAAAGGAATTGGCATTATTTGATTAAAAGTTTACTTTTTCCAAAAAGAGAAACGCAGTTCTCTGAAGATCTAGTAATACAAAGATCATTATCCTTATAAAGTAGAATTCTCTGTTGCTAGGCAATGGATGCTATTTCAGTGCATAGGCTGAGCCTGAAACAAGGGATAGACAAGATTTTATAGTGTGTAATTAGCTAAGAACTAGTAATTAGTGAATGTCACTACATTCACCCATTTTTCTCATGTACACCTGGCCTTGACACTTTTTCATACTATGCACTACCATGAGGCAGTTTAAGGAGCAGAGACCTAAGAAAAGAACCCGTCACAAGTAGAACTGCTCAGAATTTCACCTCTGTTTAAATCATACAGGTCTGTTTGAATAACTGAGAGCTCTTTTGGGTGGTAACTCCACACAGGGAGGCATTCTTTAGTTCCTTCTATATGTTGCTACTTTCAGACTCAAGGTCTGGGCTGGCTTTGCTGCCACTGCCTGATCTGCGCTGCTGCTTCGAAACTTGCTAATTCATTGCACGCAATGGATTGATTCCCTAAAATGTGATAGGAATCTGTTCAACTAATTTCCTACTGTACTGGTCCTGCATCCAAAGTGAAGCCATTTTTCAATTATTGCTCCTCTTTTTTCTCCACAGAAAATCAGATGTAAGATGTATATTGCCTGTGATTCTGCAGCACGCACACTTACAGAGTATGCTTCATGTCACCTCCTCTATCAGACAGATTCCAGGTATTTTATTATACTCAGACTCTAAGGTACAAAGTCTGTGCAGAAAAAGAAAATGTACTGCCCTCCTACTCTGCCATGTGATTTATAGAAAAGCACTGCATGAATTTTAAATGGGTTAGTTTTGAATGGATTATTATTACTGTCTAAAAGCATTTTTATGGAACACTTGCTAGTCTTTAAGATCCATGCATCTCTGAGTAACTAAATAACAGTTGCAAAAGATGCTAACATCTTCATATGTGAATAAGTATAAAGAAATAAAGAAATAAACAATATTTCTGTGGCAAGAATACCCAAGTCAGGGTCCTTTCCATCCCACCACAGTTACTACCCTAGCTTTCCCTTGCCTGGAGGCATAGCACACTTTAATGCACAAACCCATCTTATGTCTGCTGCAACTGAAGGGTGCAAACAACACACAGCAATTGCAAAATTTTCCTTTTTGAACCATAATTAGTCTCTTCTGGGAGTACTGCTGGGTTTGGTCACATTGTATGTAGAAAGGAAAACTGTACGGAGCCGGCAAACCACACAGGTAACTGCACGCCGCCTGTACACCAGCATAAAGCAACCACTAATTCTTCACTGTGGGAAGATATTGAAAAGGTTAATCCGCTGCTGGACAAACCATAGGTGTTAAACAATTTTCAGCAGCAAGCCAGCAGGCTAGAAGTTGTCACACTTGTAACATAACGATGGCAACTTGCTGCAATTGCCTACAGAGCTGTCACTGGATTGTCACTGTCCAGAAAGGAAGGGATTGCAGTTTTCAGACAAATGAAATATGCCCACATCAGTAAGAAAAGCATATTATTCAATGATCTAAACTAAACAACTTTGCCTAGGGATGAAATCAATGAAGTAGCAAACCTCTATAACTGCCACAAAGTTATACTGATACTGATTTCCAGGCTGATCACTTTTTCTTTCCCTGTAATATTTGTTTTGACATTAAAACTTTAAGACTACATGTGCTATTCCCTAGCCCTCTGTGGCAGTATGCAGCTTTAGATCTGTAAGAGAAAAGGGAAGGAGGTAATCCCCTTTGCAGCACAGGCTGTGAAAATGAAGCAAATCTCAGACACCAGACATATACCGAACTTACCAAATGGACCCTGAAACTCCCCGTATTTACCTGGAAACAAAATGCATTGCACAGATTAGATTGCTTCAAAACCACATTTCATAGCTGTGTGTCAGTGAGCCCAAAAGGCAACATGCTCAACCTGAGTTTTCCAGCCTGAATCTCTGCTTAAGTACAGGTTTGCTCAGAGCACGGTGCTGACCATTGATCAATGCAGCCTCACCTCATTAGGAGTAATGGAGTCATTTTTAAGTACGATCAGGTTTTGTGCACTCTGCCCACTCTGTCCTGTCAGATGCCTCTCAGTCATCACTGCAGGGGGACCAGTAGTTCCTGTTGGGCCACAGGTATTGTAAAACATAAAAGTGTCACTTCCTGATCCCGCAGTTAGGCATGCCTTATAGCAGTAGGTCTTAGTGAGAGACCCATTGCCCCGCACTTCAATGAAATGGGGTTGTACTTTTAAACCCTGGGGCAACCTAGCATCGATGTTGTTGTTGGCCTGCTTGTACAATTCAGCAGGGCACCGTTCTCTGACCCCACAGAACCCTGCACAGCAGGAGTCCCCATACAGACTGTGTCTGTAGCACTTGATAACAGTAAGCCCAATGATTGTGAAAAGGAAAACAAAGGAGATGGCGCTCAAAGCGATAATGAGATAAAGAGTGATCTCTGAGTAATTGGTTGGACTTCTTATGTGCCTTCTTGTATCGGGGATGATTTTGGAAACTCTGTCCACCACAGCAACAGTGATGGCTACTGATGAGGACATCGGTGGGTCTCCATTGTCTCTCACCTCCACCGTCAGGTTGAAAGTGGGTGTGCTGTCCTCACCCAGTTTGCGAGTAGTCCTTATCTCCCCAGTATGGAGCTCTACCCTGAACAAACCTGGATCTGAAGTTTGCACCAGGTGGAAGAACAACCAGGCATTTTGTCCTGAGTCTCTATCAATGGCTATAATTTTGGTTACCAAATATCCAGCATATGCCGAGCGTGGGATCATCTCCAGGGCTGCTGAAGTGTTGGTTGAGGTAGGATACAGAATCTGTGGAGCGTGGTCATTCTCATCCACCACATAGATGTAGACAGTTGCAGTGCTGCTCAGTGGCGGGATCCCAGCATCCTGAGCCTGAACAACCACCTGAAACTCCCTTAGTGTCTCATAGTCAAAAGACCTAACAGCATACATGTTGCCACTGTCGGATTTAATGGAGACATAGGAGGCAACAGGTAGCCCTTCAATCTCCCCATCTAGCAGAGAATAGGATACATAGGCATTTTCGGCAACATCTGGATCAGTGGCTTTGATAGTGCACAACAAGGCTCCAATGGGGTTGTTCTCGGAGATGTAAACTGAGTACACAGATTCCTCAAATCGTGGAGCATTGTCATTGATGTCAGAGATCTCCACATGGATCACCTTCTGGGAGGAGAGAGGGGGCCTCCCAGAGTCAGTAGCCGTAACTGTGATGTTGTAGGCTGCTGCTTTCTCACGGTCCAGTTTGCCCTGGGTGATCAAGGTGTAGGAGTTCTTGAAAGAGTTGAGTGTGAAGGGGAGGCCAGGGGGAATACGCAGAGTCACTTGCTTGTTCAGCCCCGAGTCTTGGTCAGTGACACTCATCAGGGCCACAACAGTCCCTGCCTTTGCATCCTCTGGCACTGGGCTGTACAAGGAGGTCAGGACTACCTCAGGAACGTTATCATTGGCATCCACAATGTTGACTAGCACTTTGCAGTGCCCAGCCATAGAGACAGGGCCCTGATCAGTGGCTTGCACATAGATCTCATAGGAGGATGCCTCTTCATAGTCCAAGGTACCATTAACCCGCACCTCCCCTGAATGTGGATCCACACTAAAGAGCTGCCTCACCTTCTGTGGGGTGTAGCTGCCAAAGGAGTAGGTCACATCCCCGTTGGAACCCTCATCGGGGTCTGAGGCATTGAGTTTGACCACTAATGTGCCAGGTGGGGAGTTCTCCAAAAGGCTCACGGTGTAGGTGGAGCGGTCAAAGGCAGGTGGGTTGTCATTGGTATCCACAACTCGCACAGAGATTTGGGCTGTACCAGACTTGGGGGGGTCCCCACCATCCACCGCAGTGAGCACCAGCTGCTGCAGGGCACTCTGCTCTCGGTCCAGTGGCTGCTGTAGCACCAGCTCCAGGAGCTTACTGCCGCTCTGGAAGCCTTTAAGGTCCAGGGCAAAGTGGCGGTTGGGGCTGAGCTGGTAGCTCTGCACAGAATTGGTGCCCACATCAGGGTCCTCGGCACTCTCGATGTGGAAGCGGGCCCCAGGCACAGCAGACTCACTGATCTCCAGCAGGTAATCCTGGCGAGGGAAGTGCGGTGCGTTGTCGTTGATGTCCAGCACCTCCACCTCCACGTTGTGCACCTCGATGGGCTGTTCGATGACCAACTCCAGGCTGAGGAAGCAGGCGGGGCTCAGCTCGCAGAGGGCCTCGCGGTCCATGCGCTCCCTCACCAGCAGAGCCCCGCGGCCCAGATCCAGCTCCAGGTACTGCCGGCCGCTGCCGGAGGTAAGCCGCGCTCCTCTCGCCGCCAGTCGCCGCGGATCCACGCCCAGGTCGCTCGCCACGCTGCCCACGAAGGCGCCGTGCGGCAGCTCCTCCCGCACCGAGTAGCGGAGCGGCCCTCCCGCCGCCCGTCCGGCGCACAGCCC
>VZTM01037668.1:97885-131813 GCA_013400555.1 Jacana jacana
CCGCCTGCGGAGCCACCGCCGCCTGCGGAGCCCCCCAGCTCTCTGCCGGAGCCCCCCAAGCTCTCTGTCGGAGCCCCTCGCTGCCTGCCCCGCCACTCTGTCCTCACCCACGTGTTGCGGCCCCTCGGTGAGCCCGGTGGCGGCGGGCTGTCACTGCCGAGGCTGGAGGGGTGAGGCTCCAGCGCCGCCGCCTCCCCTCGTCTCCGCCCCGGCTTCGCTGCTGAAGCTTCGGGGCAAGAGGAGGAAGATGGGATAGGGGTTCAGGGCGGGAGGGGAGGGGGAGAAGGGCCGCAACCCGCCCGCACTTCTGGACCTGCTGCTGCAGTGCTAAAGTACATCCGCTTGGGAGGGTTAAATTAGCGCAGGGCTCCGAAAAAAAAACGGGCCTCCAGCCAGATCTGGTGCCGTCTGTGGTTTGCTGCAGTATGTTTGACGACCTCTTTGTTGGAGACCTGCCCTTCTGCTCCCTCAGAGATTCATCCTTACTGCAGCACCGTCCCTCTGCCCAGCCCCTGTGGGCCCCCCTGCCCCACTTCCACCCTCCTCCCACTCAGCTCCCTCTTGTCCTTGCTGTGCCCCGATAGCAGCTCAGCTAGTAGAATTCTGCAAGTCACACCCACGAGTTATGAGCATTAAAGGTGGGCTTCAGTATCTCATCCAATGCAACAGACAGGCTCGAGGTGACTAAGTGCAGCTGGAGAGAAGATGCAGCAAAACCCATTTTCCAATTACAGTTTTTTCCTCCTCTACCCTTGTGATGGAGAACTGACAAACAAGACCATGGAACTGAACAAACTCAGCAGTGGAGGTGAGAGTGCTGCAGCTACAATAAGTATTACCCCAGTGCCAGAAATCCCAGTAAAGGCATTAAACTTAAGCATTCATTCATACACCACCTAAGTCACCAAGCTAACATATGCAATGAGACAAACCACGGGACAGAAAGACCCTGAAAGATTGGGGCAGATCATCCTTGAGGTTGCTTCCAACTTGATATTCTGATTTTATGACTTTGTCCTCCAGGGGTGCAACTATGTTGTAACTATTACCCAGTGCAGAAACTGCTTCTCTGCTGTTTCTCTCCCAGTTGTTTTTTTTTTTCCTGGCTTGTCTCACAAAGTCTTTCGGAATGGCAAATGAATCTCACTGGATTGTGCTGGTTTATCAAGGAGAGGGGATGACCCAAACATTCAGCTAAAACCTCTTTCATTGCTTTCTGTGGGCCTGGGCTCCCCTCACTATGTTACACCCTTACACTATAAATCCTAAAGTTTTTTATTATAAAATACCAGATGCACAAACCCCAGAGAAGGATCATCCTTATTCTGACTCAGCACTACTAAGAACAATTACCAGTCTATTAGCCTTTGTCAGTGGCCACCATTATCAGAAGAGACAACATTAAGAGCAGGACTAGGACTACCCTATTTATGTTTGGGCTGATGGATTCGTTTGATTCTCAGCCAATTTTTGTGTCCCAAATATTTGCCCACATATTTATTCTAAAGTGCTGAGTACCCCTGTGTCTACAAGTACTGCTGTGAAATTGCCCAATCCTGCTTATCCTTTTAAGTAGGATAAATGTAGGTCTGTGCAGACCAAGAAGGGCAGATAGAGATGCCAAGTGCCTAGAACACATGGAAATGTGCCCATTCCATCCAGTTGTAAACAGGAGCCAAACACTTAAAAATAAATCATCTTCAAGTTTCTGGCTAGCTAACTACTTTCAAGATCACAATATTCACAGACTCAAACCAAAACACCATGACAGTCTCACAAAAAAAAAACCAAACAAAACCAACCAAACAAATGAAAAATAAACCAAACCCAAAAATGGCACCTTGCTAGAAGTTATAAAAAAAGCTGTAGTGGCATGAATATACATGAACTATCCACCTCTGCATCAAAACAAGTTGCAGTCACCATATAAAACAGAAACCCAAAGGGACACACTCTCAGTTTTCCAGCTAATGAAACAGTCCTTTCATCCAGACAGTCCGTGGATTATCTTGGACCCACACCTCCCATGTGTACAGCCACAAAGTTCCTCTAACAAACACACAGCACACCAATGAAAGGCTAAAAATCATGGCAACAGCTAAGGCCCTGCCTTAAGAAACATGTTGGTATAGACTCTCCTGGAAAAGGACAGTGCCCTTGTTAAGAGGTGGTGGGAAAACAAAACGTATCACTGGACAAAGAGATAATCAACAACAAGCTTATTTAATTACAGTGTGTGAATGAAACGCACCAATCACACATCCAGGGTATTTAATACCAGTGAGGAATCTTTCACGCTGTTCCTGGACCCCAATGGGTCACTCCTGATGGATGTTCAGGCTCTGCCCTAATGCATTTCAGTCTCCCAGCAAGGAAGGGCTGATGAACATGCAAATCCTGGCTCACCTCACTAGTTACACCCTCCCTGTCTCAAAGCCTTGAATTGAGGCTTGAATTGAGCTATGGACAGCTAAGACTGTGCACAGTGAACATTTTGCAAAACACAAAGGAACGTAAAACTGAACAGAGATAACACACATTTCACCAAGATGTTCTAGAACATAATCCATAATTCCATAATATTTTCATTCCCATCAAATACCTTTTTAAACTTAAGCTTCCTTGAAAATTTTTCTCCTGATTTCAGAATTGTAAATCCTAGGACTGTCTGGCTTCTTGCCTTTTTGAAAGTTTTATAACACACATAAAGTAGGTGCTCTGATTTTCATTTTATAGATTAATACTGTAGCTTGGCTTATTTACAGTAGCCTGTACAAATCACAAAGAATATCACAGAATCTCAGGGATTGGAAGGGACCTTGAAAGCTCCTCCAGTCCAACCCCTGCTGGAGCAGGAACACCCAGAGCAGGTCACACAGGAACGCCTCCAGGCGGGGTTGGGATGTCTCCAGAGAAGGAGACTCCACCACCTCCCTGGGCAGCCCCTGCCAGGGTTCCCTCACCCTCACCCCGAAGAAGTTTTTTCTTATATTTAAGTGGAACTTCCTCTGTTCCAGCTCCCACCCATTGCCCCTTGTCCTGTAAGTCTTTCTCAAAATAGTTAGCTTTATACAGTGACTGACTACACAGTTTACAAGTGATATACTGAAACCTGTTCTGATTAGATATTCCTCAAGTCCATCTAAACCTGTATAAAAGTCATCAATGGTTGCAATAATTTTAGTTATTTCCATCAGCTTCACTGGTAATGGTAAGTCATTTCTGAAGGCCTCAAGTTTTAATTCAGGAAAAACTTCCATTGAGAAAACATTTCAGGATCTGGTCTGTTAGTAATATTGATTTTTCTAGCAAAAAGCAAAAATTGAAACACAACCCCCCATAATTTCAGTTTAGATTGAATTGAGGCTTCGAGGCTTTTTTCTTGTTTTCTTTTTCTCAGAGGTTTGTTTTCCAATATTTTCTTGAACTTCCTTCTAATCATCACATTTTTAAACACCTTCAAAGCTCACTAGAAAAAACTGTGCCCAGCGGAGTCAGACAAATCCACATGAGCAATAGCATCAGAATCCATCCCTTCAGCAAAAACAGATGGTAAAACATACCAGGCCCAAATATCTACTTGCTGAAAAACCTGATAACCCCTGAAGTGATCGGATATTGCTTGTACACAGTATCTATATACAGAAGCTATTGGGATTTGCTGACATACAAAAAGGGCACCACTTTCATTAACTTGGTTAAATGAAAGAGTACGAGTCCTTAAATGTGAGTACAAACATAAGGTCTGTCACAGCAAAGAATGCACTGGTTTTATCAAGTCCTGCAGAAGAAAACAAAGTATGTATCACAATAGTAATGCACTGGTATATATCTATACTAGAGGCTATAGCAATATAACTATTTTAGTATGAAAAGTCCTCACTTTCCTATACAAGGCTTCCTTGAAACTGTTCTACTTATAGATATGCCTGAATTAGGAGCAATGTAGCACAGTGCCACAGAAATATTTCTGTACAGATATTTCTCTTGGGAGTGATACAATTATATACAGATATAGTTCTGTAGGTATTTGGGGCCCTGAAAAGCTCACCCATTTCAAATCACACCTATACAAGGAGTGTTTCATATAACATTGTAACTAGAATCACCTACATTTCCTTGAGCAACAATAAGCCTGTGTTCAGTTTGTTTCACTGCAGAACACTGTGCAGACTCCTTCCTCTGGCTATTTCTGAGCCTCACACAGCAGAAGGAGAGAGAAAGACACATTAGAAAACAGAAAAATGCAAAGATACAACATGTGAATGGAAGAACTCCAAGTTATTTAGACGCCTGAAAAGACATTGTGCTTCTTTGTAAATAATATCACCTTCAGTAACCCACGTCCCTGAAACACAATATCCAACAACTCAAAGGCATGACACAGCTCCTTTCTGAACTGGTGGAAAGTCACCAGCTCCCAGGACCAGGCTCCAGATTTCTGCATGGGGCTTTGCCAGCACGTAAGTTTGTTAGCAACAGCGAGATTACTCGCATACCATATAAATGCACACACCGTTTCTGCCCACTGATAAAAAAGTGGGCAAAAGCAGACAGAGGCAAGTCTAGAGAATCCATATAGTTTAGCCATTAACAAGCAGGCAGAGAGTGACATTTTCTAGGAAAAAAAAAAGATATATTTTCTCCCATTGCCAGGTTGCATGTGGTGCCTACAGTCTGCCTGCCTGACTTAGAATTAAATCAAGTCCAGGGGAAAGGAACAGCCATCAGTCACAGGCCAGATTACATCAACCACAGGGGAAAACAATACCCGTAAACTGTAAGGCAACAGCTCAGAGTTGTGGAGGTTCTTATGCACATTTTCCAGTGAGATGGTGGACTGGAGCACCACCTTCTACCCCATGAGTACTCACGAGATGTATGGAAAAAATTTCTTGATAATTTCAGAGGATGGTCACGCTTCAGCCCAAACCCAGTTCTCACTTTACTCTTTTGGGATTCCTGCATTCTTCTGCACCCTACTAACTTTACTCTTGCCCCTCTCCCCATTCTTCTCTGAAGGAGAGAATGTGCAGCATTGTTTCTGGTGACTTCCTAAGTCTCAACTAGTATGTGATCGGAAAGATACTACCTAAAGATGATAAGGCAATGTAAAAGCAGGAGTGAAAGAGTTTCATACCCTACAGTGTCTCCCTGCCTGACAAGACTCCATCAGTCTCAATTTAGGAATCTAAGGTCAAATATCCCAAAATCTGAGAGAGTAGGTTCTACAGTCAGAACACAGCTCCTAAGCAATTTCTTAGAGCCATGCAGTTGAACCACATCTCTTTCAGAATAAGGTCTGCATTCTCTGTATGGGATTTTCTGGGGACATGGGATTCTCCCTCTTCCTAAAAATACTGCAAAATGCCTCCCTGAGGTAATGTAAAATTCATGTTTCTATGCCAAACTTCTCTGCTCCTACATATAAGTGATCTTCCACACTTGAAGTACTTGTTGACAACTCATCTATTCATGTGCAACTTGCCTCTCCCTCGTTTGAAATAGATAGGTATGCTGCCAAATTGCTCAGCTGGACAGGCTCTGTTCTTTAGTGTCTTTCCCTAAATCAATTTTTCACATTGGTATGAATCTAACCGGTGTGAATTTTTTGTTGATGGTGGTTTTGAGGGTTTTTTTTTTTGTTTGGTTGGGTTTTGGTTTTTGCATTTTGGTATCCTGGACATTCGAAGGCAGACAGCTTAAAACATTGCTATTATGGGAACAAAGGCTGCTAAACAGCCAGAAAAGATCCGGCTTGTATTTAGGTCACAATTTCTTTGCAGTAATGTACTTGCTGTTGTTCTAGAAAACAGTACATAAAGAAAACAGGTGGTGGGTTGAGGTATGGAGGGGGATCTGTGCTGTAAATCTGAGATCAGGCAAACCCTCCAGAACAAAGACACGCAGAAGATACATTCATTTGCTTCTCCTGGTCGCCCGTGTACATTGAATTATTCCTCACTTCTAGTCTGAAGTTTCAGGACGGATATCTCTGTGACTCATTCTGTTTGTCTTCTGCTATATTTTTCTGGTGACTTCAAAATCTTTTCAGTAATTTATTGACCATAATGTCACATAATGCACCGTTCTAAATGGAAGGACATTAACAACTTGGACATTGACAAAATAACTTTCACCTTTGCAAAGTCACCGCAAAGCCTGCTGCCAAATGTTTTCTCGTCTTGCCACAGTCTTTGTCACTCCCTTATGCAGACTGTGAATCTTCAGCTCCAGCTATCACCACTAAATTTCAGCTCAGTCAACTGGTTGAGACACACTGGTCAAACAGATCTTTTCCAGATGATTATCACTTCATTTGTTTTTCTAGCTCTGGCTACTGCCTCACCTCATGCTTCTCTTCACCTGTGTTGCATGCTGCTACTGAGAACTGGGATGAAGTTACAAGGTAGCTCTCCTTCTCCTGAAACATGTCAGAACAATTGCCCAGAATTTGAAGACTCAAATTCATTTTCTGCTTTAATGAGTTCAAGTTTCTCTCCTCAAGCTTCTTTCAAGGCTTAGGATGTGGCCTTCATTATAAGCCACAGGATCTTCTCTACCTCCTTATTGAAACAAGGCAAAAACTTATGCCATTTGAGGTCAAAAGAACAGCAATATATAACACGTATCATCCTGTATACTAATACCTGAAGTATCCACTTGGGAAGGAGAAGATGGGATAAACCTGGTGTTGCTCTAAGAAGCTTCAACTTTATACTAGGCCATCTTGTGCATAAGTCATGGGATAGGATAGGTATAGTCATGGATAGGATAGGATAGGATAGGATAGGATAGGATAGGATAGGATAGGATAGGATAGGATAGGATAGGATAGGATAGGATAGGATAGGATAGGATAGGATGGGATGGTATAGTTGCAATGTTTTATAACTTATGTGTTAGTTCTTATACACAAATGCCTGTTTCTTAGTGATGATAAACTACTTTCACACTATTTTCACTCACATTTCATGCACAGAGTTCCAGATCCTGATGACACTTTGCCATAGACAATGCACAACCAGTATCATTACATACACAATAGCACCTTTTATTCTTTGCTGATTTGAATCTCTTTTTTATATGTAAATTTTGAGCTCTATGATTGTAATTTAATTTTGCTTACATCACCTTTTTCCTATTTCATTGACACAATTTAGTGATTAGTCAGGTAGTCCTTGACTTACTTTTGGGGTAGCCCATTCATACTTGCACAAGAAGCATTTCATACATATTATTCTCACATTCAGGCATATTAGTATTTTCACAGAATCACAGAATACCAGGGATGGGAAGGGACCTTGAAAGCTCCTCCAGTCCAATCCCCCTGTCGGAGCAGGAACACCCAGAGCAGGTCACACAGGNGGTCTCACCAGGGCAGAGCAGAGGGGGAGGAGAACCTCTCTCCACCTACTGACCACCCCCCTTCTGATACACCCCAGGATGCCATTGGCCTTCTTGGCCATGAGGGCACAGTGGTGGCTCATGGGCATCCTGCTGCCCACCAGGATCTCCAGGTCCTTAAACCTCCTATAAAATCTCAAGTCTGAAGGGTCCACCAGTAAAGCCATATTTCTGCAGAATAGGTACATTCTGGCACAAAGTTACTCAAAAGATTGCATTATTTATCCTATTAAGCGAGATCTTCTAGGACTTGGATGGTCCTATCAGTTCAAGTGATAGTGATTAATGACTCCCAAGCTCTCCTAAATGGACATCCAAGATGGACTGGCAGCTCTAAATCTGCCAGTATTGTCTTCTTGACCACAGTTTGGCTCTAAACTCGTTTTTTTCTTGTTTATCTATTCTCCTTCTTAAATACTTGTTTCATATATGATTTTTTTTTCTCTATTACTAGCCACAATTCAAGTTCAGCTTTCCATACTTAGACTATCCTCCTTTTTTCATCTTGGTTTCTATACTTTTCACCATCTTGTTTCTTTCCACTGAATGTTGTCCTCCTTCCATCTTTTAGTACATTCTCATTTTCTACTCCATTTTCAGTCAGTCCTCCTTACCTCTACCTCTTTTGCCTGGGTCATTCACTCACTTTCTCTCTTTACATTGATTTTCCTTATTTTTCCCCCTCAGTGTCCTAGGACTTTTGCATTTGTCCTTTTGGATATACAAGAAAGCTACTGTGCTCCAAAATGATGCTGATAGGTGATGCTGATGTCTCCGTTTCCCTTCATTTTTGTCTATGCAACTCAGGTAAAGTAGGAAGCTCAGCACCAAACAGTGGCATGGAACCAAGGGAAACAGAGACCCAGGTACAAAAATAGACAGCGAGAATCAAAAGTACAGGCAAGGAGTAATATGAGGAACAGTCACCTTCACTGGCAAGAAAGACTCACAGCATTTTCTTTAGAGCCTGTCAGTGCCTTTCTTTAATATATTAAAGAGGTCGAGTTCACATTATAAAAACTATACAAGCACCCAAGTACGGTGTATTCATTCTCTTGAAAGCACATACTGAGTTACATCTATTAACTTTATTCCTGCTCCCTGCTTACTCCTAAGAGTTTCTGGGAAGTTAACCACCTGAATATGAAACTGCCTACTTTGGAACCGAAGAGGAGCTGGCAATCACGTTGGTTTGTTCTCACACTGTTTTAACGATGACCTTTGAGCATGTATTGGCTGTCAATGCCCTAACTATAACCTGTACATCTTGTGCTAGATAAGATTTTGCTTTTTGAAAGGTTGGTGCTTTCTCCTCCTTCGTTTGCCCTTTTGTTTCTTGGTTTACTGCTCACCTAATGACTTTTCCAGGTTGGTTGCTTTTACTAACACATCTCCATGCATTCTCTTAATCTGTGAAAGTACAACATTGGAAAACGATAAATTCAAGATATAAAAGCATATCTTAAGACTTAATTTCATCTTTAATTTATTTAGCCCTGCACCTGGGCAATCATATTCAATTCAGAGACACAAAACTGCGAAAAGGGACTTTGTGATTACTGCTTTTCCTCAGCAGAGTTGTCCTGCTAAGGTATAACAGGAATGCCCTGTGTACTGAATGGTTAATTTGTGGTTTTGTTACTCAAAGATTCTTTCACCACAACCCACTTTTTTTATCCTGCCTAATCCTTCCTTAACACATCTTCAGACAGGTTAAAATGTTGCAGACTTTATACTGACTAAATAAATAAATAGGTAAAAAAAAATATCAAAAAGGAAATAAAAAGCAGGCTCATCTCTCTCATTCATCTGCTTCTTGATGCTTTAAAAAAACCTGTACAACTCCAGCTGAAGCATACATTAACCTATTACACTGGGCTGCTAATATCAAGTGCATTTTCTCAGCAAAGCAGACCTAAGTGCAACTTCAGTCCCATGTGACACCTTAAGCTTGACTTAAGTGTTCTGTTTATTCCCTACACAGGAATGCATTTCAATATACCTTCAACACACTGTCTGCAGCCACGCCAGACAGCCCAGACCCAAGTAGAAGTTTAAGATGCACAACGTGAAGATGGATGAATCATGCAATGGCTGCAACTAATCTTCAGATTACTCTACATTTCTGCCGGCAGCTGGGAGTCACAGTTCGGTCCTTTCTTCAGTCCCAGCACATCTCCACTGCAAAGCTATATGGGATGTTGGCACTGAGCTACAAGCATCCGTTCCAAACATCCACAATGTTCTGACACAGTAAGAAGCTACAACTTGCTCCTGGAGCTAAATGGGTAAAGCAGCACAGAAATGATGAAGGACGGGTTTTCTCAATCTAAAACCACACCCAAAATGTACTGAGTTGTACAGAGCTGCCCTACATTTCAGCAGTTTCTCAAATTAATAGAACAAATTAGTTAGAGTTAAAAATGTAGACTTCATTTTCCTTTTCAAGGTTACGTTTTAGGATTAACTGTATAATTGCTATTTTCTTGATGCTTGAAAAAGCCAATGTCAAATTTGCCAGGAAATTAAATCATTAGAGCTATGTTTTTTAAAACGTAGAAGAGAGGCAAATCACCTCTGGCTGTGGTACTCAGCCACAACATCCATGCTTCCTGCAGCTAGAGGCTCAGCCACCACTATGGTACTGCCTCCAAGCCAGAGTAGGTAGAACTTTCTAGACAATATGGAAGTCCCTTGCTGCAGAATGGGTGAGAAACCAAAGGAACAATGAAAGTGTTGGTCTGGGCTACCAGAGTTCACCACAGCAAGCACAGGTTGGGCACGGGTTGTATGTGCAGATCTGATGACAGAAGCTATGGTGTGGAGTGAACCTCGGCACATCGGGTTCCAGCCTTCCACAGCGCTCTCAGGATTAGCCCCTGTTCACACTTGCAATTCTCTGCATGGTGGGAAGGAAGAAACTTCCCCCCAGGAAAAATTGATTGAGAAAAAAATCTCCATCACAAAATCCATCCATCTTTCAGCACAGATGGGAAAGACTTTGCTCAGTAATGTGCCCAAATCCCTAAATACCCTCTACTCTTACTGCCCTTGTGGCTGTGCTTTCAGCTGCGGGTCTTTGCTACGGTTCTGAGAGCTGCTCCTTAAAATAGGTGAAGGGGTTTCGTTTTCTGTGTACTCAAGATACAGCTGAGAGCCATAAAAGAGGCAGGACTGGATTAGAGCACAGGCCCCATAAAACATACCAAGTCTGTGAGGATTTTTTGAGACCAGTATACTGCTCCACAGACTTCTGAATTTCATGTGTCTGCAGAGGAATGGCTGAGCAGGGAAAGTAGGGCAGGAAAATATTTTGTGTTGTTTCCTAAATCTCAGCAGGCATTTCTGAGCTTAGAAGATTTTTACCTCAAATCCTATTTAAAAAAAAATCCATCTGCCCAAATCTGCTGTGCTTGGACTATTTTTAACCTATAACCATGTATAGGATGGGCAAAATGTTAATACTGCAGATTCTGCTGATATTATTTGACCTCAGGACAAGTCCCATTGATTTTCTTACTCAGCAGAATCAGGAAACACATTTGACCCTGACTTACACTCTCTGACAGTGATTTTGTTTTATATTTGTGTTTCTCTTCAGGGTCCTGGCACACAGTGGGATCCCACACACCCCTGCCCTCCCAAGTCTTTCCTAAATAGACATGTAAAAAAATTTGGGTTTTTTACACCTTGACTTGTAATCTATGTTCCAGCCACTTTCTGCCCTATACTGTTCTTCTGCCATCTCAGTTATATTTTCCCTTCAATAAGGTTATCAGAACAGCAAAGAGAATTGCATTCTGAGTGTGCATTTACAAGCAGTACCTGATAACGTGCCAAAAGATTGTCTGCCAATAATTCTATGAAAAAAAAACAAACCCACAACCAGGAACAATTTTGCTTTCTTACTTCTTATGAGCACTGTATCTATAGTTGGAGCTCATTGCCCACAACTAATCTGATTTTTTTTCTTTCTAGAATCCACAAGTATTTTACACATATTGATTTATTATCTTTCTTTTTACGTGTAGAAATTTGGGGGGGGGGGAGAGTATTTAGGTTTAGTATAAAGGAATTAGAAATATAAGGGTGTGCACATGTGAAAGCACAGAAAGAAAATACTGAAGAAGGATTAACAGGAAAATTATGTGTTAATTGCTACAGAGCACCCTATACAGGGATTTAATGACAATGAATGAAGAAGAACAAAATTACCTAAAAAAAGTAAATGAAGTTGAGACCTGGAGCATTAAAATACACAGATGAAGAGAACAAGAGAATTGTGAAGTTAAGGAATTTTACTTAAGATTTATAATGGAGTGAGACACAAGATCCCAAACATCACCCACTTCTGAAGTGACTCAATGCCAATTCCCAGATCAGTCTGTTGTCACCACTGAATGAGAACCTATGAGCCATGGTAGCCTGTGTCCCTTGTCTTCTGCACTGCACACAAGGATCACATATGCCTGTGACCATCAGGCACATGAGTTGATTGTGAATACATGGGTATGAGTGAGCAAAATCTAGAAGACAATGAATGAGAGTGGGAAACTTTAGAGATTTTACAGAAAAACTCAGTTTTCCCTTCTATAAGGTCTTGCATTCGAATCTGTTATACTGGTTTCCTAAATAACATTTCCAAATTCTTCAGCACAGAATGAGGCATTGGGGAACAGACTCTACAAGAACTGTAACATCACACACAGCATTTTAAAAGGATTTGGCAGTGTGGCATGAAAAAAATCCTGTGTTGCACAGGCTGACAGGCCCCTGTCTGAGTGAAAAAGTGGTCAAGCTTTTAAGATGACAGAAAGCCACTGAACACAGCTGCCCAGTTCTGTGCCTGTAACTTCAGCAGCAGTGAGATAGCTCTGTTCAGATTCACCAGTGCAATGAGTTCACCTCTGATTTACAGCCCATAAGCACGTCTGAGAGTACTTGGAAGGGGAGGCAAAGAAAAGGGGAGATGCAATATATGTGATGGGGCAGACTATGACCAGGTGCCCAGAGCAGAGACTGAGAAGCAGTGGCTCTCATGCACTACCAAGAAGGGGAAAATATTCTCTGGAGCAAAGCTGAGGCTTTAGAAAAAGGGACAAGACAAAAACAAAATGGTGACAGGAGCAGGGGATCACACCATAAAAGTAGGAAGAGAGGAGAACTGCCTTCTGTTCACTGCTACATCAAAGGCTTCACCATTTTTGGCAAGTATCTTAATTGGTTCCTGGATGTCAGCAATATCTGAGCTCAAATGGCCACTGCAAGGTTTAAAGAACTACCCTAAAGGATACTTGTATAGTCTCAGGGAAGAAGGTACATATACATATGTATAATTTATTATTTGTAATGGCTGCTGAAGGGAGAAAACCGTTTGGCTTTTTTTAAGTACACATTAAGCAAATCTGTTTTCAAACTTCTCTTCAGGATTCTTAAAACCTCAGTGGCATAACATATTTATATTTTGAATTTAATAAGGGTTCAATATTTCTTTCCTTGAGCACCAGAGTCCCTACTGAATAGGTCAGAGTGGCTGACCTAATACAATATTCTTTTAAAAGCTGGACTTTTAAAAGCGCTATTTAAGACTAGTTAGTACTACAGTAACAATGCAGATTTACCTTATGCATTTTGCATGGATCATACAAGTGGCAAACTCATTCTTTGGTACTGAGGGAAACCCACATCGTATATACCTGTTCACAGAATCACAAAATATCAGGGAATGGAAGGGACCTTGAAAGCTGCTCCAGTCCAACCCCTGCTGGAGCAGGAACACCCAGAGCAGGGCACACAGGAACGCCTCCAGGCAAGTTTTTAATATCTCCAGAGAAGGAAACTCCACCACCTCCCTGGGCAGCCCCTGCCAGGGTTCCCTCACCATGAAGAAGTTTTTCCTCATATTTCAGTGGAACCTCCTCTGTTCCAGCTCCCACCCATTGCCCCTTGTCCTGTCACTGGATGTCACTGGGAAGAGCCTGGCTCCATCCTCCTGACACTCACCCTTTCCAGATTTATCAACATTCAGGAGGTCACCCCTCAGTCTCCTCTTCTCCAAGCTCAAGAGACCCAGCTCCCTCAGCCTTTCCTCCTCTGGGAGATGCTCCACTCCCTCCATCATCTTGGTAGCCCTGCCCTGGACTCTCTCCAGCAGTTTCCTCTCCTTCTGGAACAGAGAGGCCCAGAACTGGACACCATATTCCAGATGGGGTCTCACCAGGGCAGAGGAGAGGGGGAGAACCTCTTTCCACCTGCTGACCACCCCCCTTCTACTACACCCCAGGATGCCATTGGCCTTCTTGGCCATGAGGGCACAGTGCTGGCTCATGGGCATCCTGCTGCCCACCAGGACCCCCAGGTCCCTTTCCCCTGAGCTGCTCCCCAACAGGTTGTTTCCCAACCTCTACAGGTACATGGGTTTATTCTTGCCCAGATGCCAGACTCTAGACTTGTCCTTGTGATATTTCACTACATTTCTCCCCGCCCAACTCTCCAGCCTGTCCAGGTCTCACTGGATGCCAGCATGGCCTTCTGGCACGTCAACCACTCCTCCTGTATTTGGGTTTCTGCAACAGCAGGCAAGGGTTCTGCGATGCAGAGGGCAGGACCTGCCTGGTCGTGACCGATATCCAAATAAATGTCCCTTCTCGAGTTTTACACCCCTCACACCACTGAAATCAATGAAATCTTAATCTTCATAGAGCCTCCTTCCTTCAACTCCATAAGAAGGCAGTATAACACCTCTCCAAACACACATTTGGTTTGATGAAATTCTTAACATCACCATCACTTGCTATTGGACTTGGATTCTCATGTGTCTTTTCTTTTTTTGCCACCTGTTCCATGCCTTTCTTCCCTCCCTTCAGCAGTTTCCTGTCAGCATCTCTGAGTCACCTCCCAGCTTTGTCTCTTTCTCCTCCTGGTTCTCATCCGTCTTCCCCGAAATGTGTAATATTGACCACACGGCTTATATTTGGTACTTCACCTTGGAACATCTCAAAGTACTTCACAGAAGAACAGCCAGCATGACTGACATAGATTTACAATGCAAAAGTGACTCACGATGGCAGACAGACGTGTCAAGACCATGCAGGAGAACCAAAACCACATCTTGTCTCCCACAACCCTACAAGTCAGTGCTCTGCTCATGGGATCACTTGGTCTCCTCCTGCACAGTGCATTTCTACACGCTTCACACTGACATTAGGAACCCTCCTCTTCCCTGCACCCTGGTCCTGACCAGGCACTGGGTTTTTGCTCTTCCTATTCTCAGCTCCAGCCCCAGCCCCAACTTTTGTCTTGATTACAATCATAGAACTGCAGTTACAAGAAGGTCCTGCCAGCTCTTGGATGAAGCAGGGCTCTGTGTTGGCAGAACTCGGAGGGAACTGAGCTTTCCAGCTCTTGCAAGTACCTACTAAGTACAGTGAACAAGAATTTCTCAAAAGCTTGTAATTCAGCCAAACTTAGCAGATCTTAATGGCTATCGAATGTGACACAAAGACCACTTCAGAAGAAATACCAAGTCCTTTTTCCAAAATATACTTCATCAAGACTTTAAAAGAAAACATCAGACACATTTTTATCATAGGTAAAAAGAATATTTTTCACTACCTTCAGTCTGAGGAATGACCAAATTGTTCAGTCAAACCTTCTAACGGGCAATCCCCAGTTCACACTCTGAGAGACCAGAGAGGTTTATAATGAATAGCATCAGATTGGTTCTATAGTATATAATGACCAGTATGACCACAGCCTGAAACACTGAAAGGTTTAAATTCATACAATAATGGACAGAGCTGGAAATATAGAAGTCCGTAGCTCCAAGACAATCCATTTACAATTGCTTTTATTAAACAAAAGAGTAATTTGAAAGGTGCTCACACTGGTGAATTTCCTTCCATCTGCTACTAAGGTGACAGTTCTCTTCAGATGGCACATGAACCTACCTTAGAGGCAAATTCAGTTTGAACACAAGATGCTACTATATACAGTAACTACTACTGCCCAGTTTCTTGTATTTTGAAAAACAGTCCTTTTGGAAGAACTAATATTGCATTAAAGACACATGATATTAAGTGACCGAATAGTACTTATAATAGTAACTAAAAAGCTTTCGGGTAAAAGACTTCTATATATAAAATTCTCCCAGCTTTACTGGAAGCAAACCAGGCTCGAGCATTTGTAGCAGCCAAACATATACTTGGAACAGTCTAATTGTACAGCCTCACGGTGATAAAAAGGATAATTCTGCTCCCCCTGTGGAGGTGGCTGGAAGCCCTTGGTATAGAGAGATGAAAATGTAATATACACTTGTTTGAGATTCTTAATGCATTTTAAATGGCCACAAATTGAGGAGATTTTCCAGACAGCACATGAAAAATGCTTATGCCAAGACTATGATTTATTTTGTGCAATGTAATTATTATTTTCAACAAATAAGAAATAAAATAGCAATGTTTTCGAGGGGGGGGGGAAATGAAAAAGAAAAGAAAGAAACCAACACTGCAACAAATCATAGCTACTCCAACTCCACTCTTCTGCTACTTCTGTTTGAACATGATTCCTGTTCTACAGAATCAGGTAGGAGGGAACAGGGACATTTCAACACTGTTTTTCCTTGCTTTTGGACTCCCATGAGATGGAACTCACACAAGGAAGAATTTCTTCCTCACGTCCAGCAAGAATTCACCCGGCTTTGTAACCATTTCATCTCTTTTCTGTGGCAGTATGCTCTCCCCATATTACACGTCTTTATCCACACCCACAGTTGTACCTGGACTTTGAGGGACGGCTGGCAACACAGCCAAAACTGTCTGGAGTGAGGACCTAGAGGTTTTGCTCCCAGGCAAATATGACTCTAGGTCTCTACAAATAGTGGACAGCCCAAGGGCCCTTTGAACTCTTCTGCATGGCGGTGGCTGCACACCAGATCCCACCTTGAGCAGGGATGCCCATGTAAGGTTACTCCTCAAGGCTGAGAGATTCCTTGCTGCAACAGATCCTAGGTAAATGACCAATAGCATGCTAAACTTTGAAATCTTAGCTATATGATATAAAGTATTGATTGCACAGATATAATCCTTTAGATGTAAATTGTTGACCAAGTCTGGGACTCGGATTGGGTCCAGCCACACCCAGACTCCTCTCTGAGAAGGAGTTTAGAAAGCAAGGGGGTCATTTCTGAACCTCATGACTCAACAGGAGAATCTCTCTGACAGCTCTGTCTGACCCTGGCCTCTGTGCAATAAATAACTAAGTGTCCCTGGCCATTGAATTCATAAAAAAATGTTGCATTCACTAATAGATTTGTTAAATCACTGCTTTATACTAATACATTTTTCACTACTTGTCTCTTGTGAGGAAAGTTGCAGTTACATCTGCAACACTTTCCATCATGCAGTGTTCATTAGGTAGCAGAAAACTACTGTTAACTCCTGCCTTGGTTTGAGTGAGGTTTTTTTCAGTGGTTTTGGGGGATTTGGCTTTGTGTGTGTTTGTCAGGAGAAGGGTATTCGTTAGTTTTTGTTTGTTTTGGTTTTTTTTTCCCCAATCAAGTTTAACTCAAATATTGGCTGGTTTCAGTTTTCCAAGAACCTAAGTTACCTGCCTTAAAGAACACTGCCCCCATATCCTAGACACTAACACAAAAAGTACATAGAGAACCACTTGGTGATGAACTATTAATTCATACAACAGGGGCTTACAGCTCTAGGGCTCCATGGTTCAACTCAGATTTATCCAAAAACATCTGGCTCCTCTTTGAGCAGCCTGAATGAAGTAACACTTTTTGTCATGAGACATAACGTTGCAGTACTAAAGGACCTCACCTCAGATGAAAAAAGCTCCAAAGTTACAATATTTTTCAGCATGGATTTATATTCTACAGATACGTTCTGACCATGATCAAGCTGGCATCTTTCCACGTTCTGCATTAGCTCAGGTTAATTTTTCTTGTAGTTTTTCAAATAAGGTGAGATACATTAAAGAGATTAAATGCCTTGTAGAGAAGCGTGATGTTGTAAAAGAGAAGACAGGAAGTCACTAATTCTATTCCCTAGGCAAATATATAATAAAATTAAAAGAAAGATGAAAGTGCCTAAACCAACAACTCAAAATCCTTTGAAGGTATTCCAGCTGGCAACCGAGATTAGACAAGTCATTTACCCGGGTGATTTTCCTTCACCAGCCCAAAAAAGGTGAGATAAGGTAGAAACTGTATTTCCTCTGACTGGAAGGAAGAAATCTCTTTCTTTCCCCCCCCAGATTTCTTTTCTACCAGTACTATATTGAAAACTGTAGTGCTTTGAAGTAAAACAGAACCAATTTTCTGTTCAGTAATTTTACTTTTTTAGCTGGGCCTCTTCTGACTGACTAAACTCTGAAATTAACAGCCTATTGCTGAGAAAACTGTTCACTCTCACAGCGATAAGACCTAATTATACCAAGGAATGGTGTGCAGAGAGGCCTTTGCTTATATTTATTGTGAGAACAACCAAGATCAGGTAATCTCATTATTTGCCCTGCTGGAGGGTCGGAAGGAGAAAAGCGTAGAGGGGTCACACCTGCAGGGAGCAACAGACAGGACAGGTGACCCAAACCTGACCAACAAGGTATCCCATCCCATCCCCATCATGCTCAGTATAAAAGCTGAGGAATCAAAGGGTCAGCTCTCTTCCTTCAACAGCCGACATCCGAGGAGGACCTTGTCTGTTCATTTGCCTCTGATCCCGTGCATTCCTGACTCCAGATCTGGAATCCGGCTCCTGTCAGTCACTGAGTCCAGTCTGGGACTTTTTCTGATGCCTGCTGGCAGCGTGATTGTCATTCCAGGAGCTTGATATGGGTTTGTATATATATAGTGTAATTATTTCATTATTTTCTTTTATTTTAAAAATTTTAGTATTAATACTTCATTAGTTTAGTTTATTCTAAACTCATAAATCTCTTTAATCTGTTCCTCTCCTTTCATTTTGGGGGGAGCAAGAGCCATCTGTCTGGTTTTGGTAAATTTGGCTGAAACCACGACAAAAACAGCTTTAGAATTCGCTAGAAAAAATGTGTTACACTAACCCAGCCACCTCCCAGTCTCCAATGTACTGATTTTGACCTGAGCAAGAGATGTCTAGGAACATTGTTTCTTATAGCCCGCCACAGTTGGTCGGTGTTAGGACAGGGAACTGCTTGAGGGAGTCCAGGGCAGGGCTACAAAAATGATGAAGGGAGTAGAGCAGCTCCCATAGGAGGAAAGGCTGAGGGAGCTGGATCTCTTCAGCTTGGAGGAGATTGAGGAGTGACCTTATTAATGTTTATAAATATGTAAAGATTGAGTGTCAGGAGGATGGAGACAGGCTCTTCTCAGTGATGTCCAATGACAGGACGAGGGGCAATGGGTGGGAGCTGGAACAGAGGAGGTTCCACTTCAATAAGAGAAAAAAAATTCTTCATGGTGAGGGTGAGGGAACCCTGGCAGGGGCTGCCCAGGGAGGTGTTGGTCTCCTTCTCTGGAGACATTCCAAACCAGCCTGGACATGTTCCTGTGTGACCTGATCTAGTTGTTCCTGCTCTGGCAGGGGAGGTCCCTTCCAACCCCTGATATTCTGTGGTTCTGTGTTCTAGGCAGAAGCATGAAACCCAACAGGTTTTCTAAATCTTGTAACTTCAAAATGACCTGTCTACTTTAGTTACTATTATCTCAGCTAGGATAAATCAAACGCTTAAACTTGTTAAGTCTTAAAAAAAAAAAAAAATCTCTGCAGTTTCATGCTGCACTCCTCAAGTATTTACCCCCACTTTAGCAACATATATCTCATGCTTGCAGCCCAGCACCACCTCCACCACTAGGAACTGCCCAAGAGTATTTTGCCCACCAGGAAACCTAGGTAGAGAATATACTCTGCATCCCAGAAGTTACATCTTTCTGCTGTCATCATCACACAGATCTGTAAGGCAGGGCACACCCAGCACACTCCTCCATTAAGGAAACACAGGATTACAGGTTTGTTGAGGCCGGAAGGTACCTTGAGAGGTCATCTTATCTAACCTTACTGCTCAAGCAGAACCAAGTAAAGCAGGTTGTCCAGGACTATATCCAGAATGCTTTTAGATATCTTCAAAGATGGTGATCCCATAACCTCCCTGAGAAATCTGTGCCAGAGCTGAGCATCCTCAGTAATTAAAAAAAAAACAATTATTAAAATCCTTATGCTTAAACAGAACCTCATCTTTTCCTCTCACTGGGCACCACTGAGAAGAGCTTGTCTCAGTCTTCTTTATCCTTCCCTTCAGATTTTTTCATACATTGATGAGATCCACCCTGAGCCTTCTCTTCTCTAAGCCCAACAGTCCCAGCGCTTTCAGCCCTTCCTCATATAAGCAATGTTCCAGTCCCTCAGTTTTATTAGAGCCTCTTCACTGAACTCTCTCCAATAGCTCCATCTCTCTCTTCTACAGAAATTCATGGAATCTCATGAAGTTAGAAGACCAAAGTGACACTTCTATTGAAATATCTTCATGTCTTAATTCTATAGGTCTTATCACAACCCTGTGAATTTAATACCATGCACTGAAAATTACTTTAGCCATAAGGATACCTCCAAAATAACTATTGATTAGAAAGTAGAGCCTAACAGCTACCTAAAATACATTCCCAAGACAGATAAGAAACAGCTACATCGTTCAAAAGATGAAGACCCCCATTCAGCTGTAAAATTCCTTGCCTGGCTTCTGACCCCTACAAAGGAATTGCAAAAGGATGAAGAATAGCACAGAACTTCTTGGAATCAACATTTCATGAATGAACACGATAAACTTTGATTTTGCCTAACAAAAGAAGAGGTTACTTTCTAAGCTATGAAGAAAGTCCCTTAGAGGGTAAAGAACTACTTACATTAAAAGGACATTGCTGGCACAAGAACGACCATCTGTAAATTCATAGCAAATAACTGTTGACAGGATGTCAAAAAAGAGTTTCAAAGCCTCAGAGAAATAACTTTCCAATAGAAATAATGGGCACAACATAGTGAATTTTGTGACTAGAATTAGTATTTTTAGAATTTACATCTTTGAATTTGAAGTTTAAAGATTAAATGGTGGCTGGTATAGGAAAGGACTGGACTGGATCCAAATTGTGTTTTCTTGTTCTATGCTTTCATACAAGAATTACTACTCACGTCTACCCTCCCTCAGCTCAGGTCACCATCCAATCTCATCCTTCCCTGCTCATCATTGTCTTTCCCTTGTGCATCTCCGAGTGCAGTCACACTACTCTCCACGTCCCCTCAAGCCCTTTGGCTCAGGCCACTGCTTCTACCACCCTCCTTTTCATTACCTTTAAAAATAATAATCCAAGCCTGACAACAGACCAGTAAAGTTTCAGCCCAGGCATTTGTAGCCTTCCCCAGACACGGTGTTGGTTTGTTGAACACTGGAGCTGCATCCTTCCTTGCAAAAGGTAATTGGAGTGGTCAGGAAGAGAAAAATCTACAGACATTTCCCTTGCTGAATTCTCTTTGATCATCACTCTTTCTAGGATTTTCTTGGCCTGACCCCAGGAGTGATTTCTGCAGCCAAGCTATCTGCCTACATTAACGAACTTTTACAATTTGGGCATAATACTGGTGATTTTGAACAGGTTGTTTTCAATACAGACAGGGGGGAAAAAAAAGGAAGGTGCTTCACCCCTACATTCAGCTATGCTACGGAGGATGCTCCCATCGGAACGAGATGCAGGGAGGGCTTGCTCACATGGCTGGTCTTTACTTGTGTGGGTAAGTCACTGATCCCTAGCCTGCAGCAGTTCAGCCTAGATTGCATGCCGCCGTCTCAATATAAGTACATCCCTCTTTGTCACTGGAAATGCATGCCACAGTGCACAAAACGATTCCACTCCTAGTACAGTTTAGTGAGAAAGAGTCTCTGTTGCTGGGCCTGTGTCTATTTTTGGATGTAACCTAAATATTGAATGTCGGATCACAGAGAGGTCACTACGCTCTGAAAGTAGAAATATTTTACAGGGCTTTTGCCCAGCACAATGAACAACACCAGCAAACAAAAGAACTGTAACAATCCATGGCCACATCACGATCCCAGAAACACTCACTGAACTACTTACTTGAGTAATCCCAGCAGCGCCCGTGTGTCTAACGCAGCACAGTGGCAAAGCAGTGTCACGGGCTTTTCACGTAGCTGTCACTTACACTAGATTGCAGAAAGACACAGCAAAACACTGAGAGATACAATTGCAGTTTACTCTTCTACTGTCACGGCCATCCATGGTTCTATTTTTAACTCTAACCTAAACAGAAGACGTAAAAACACAAAAGGGTCTTGCGTGTCCGCAGATGTAAAAATCATTCAAGCCTATAACTTAATTCAGTAGCAAAAGGTGACCAAGAATAGAGTTGAATAAAATAATGTTGGATTTTTTCAATAAAGTTTCCAAAAATTGACATTTCGGAAGTTAAATGTGTTTTCAAAAATTAGGTTAACTTTTGGTATATGTAGACTTTTTTTTCTGTCTTCCACATACAAGATACTGTAACCTCCCCCTCTCAATTGAAAAAAATAAAATCAAATCAGGGATATTTAAGTTCTGATAAAATTGTAATTTGAGTTGTTTTCAGTGCCTTGAATTATAAGTATGGAGTTGCTCCCAGTGCCTTCCAAATATTTGATGATTTCTTTGTTTTGGGGGGGGTATGGGGGGGTGTGGGTGTGTTACATTTGTATTCTTAGGGAGCAATACAATGACCCCTCCTCAGAAGTTCAAAGGGTCGCTTATGTCTATATTTTTACTCAAAAAGAGTCAGTCTGAAAGCATTTAAAGGCAAAATTTAGTCTACACCCAAACTGAAATTTTATTTTTTACTGGAATTTCTATTGCTGAACACTGAAAAATTATAATCTTCTAATTTTAATATCATAGAATCCTAGAATCATTCAGGTTGGCAGAGACCCCTGGGATCATCCAGTCCAACCATCAGCCCCACTCTACAAGTTCTCCCCTACACCAGATCCCTCAACACCACATCCAATCTACTCTGAAACACAGTCAGGGATGGGGACTCCACCACCTCCCTGGGCAGCTGATTCCACTGACTGACCACTCTCTCCATGAAAAATTTTTTCCTAATGTCCAGCCTAAAAAAATTACAAAAAAAAAAATAAAAAAAAAAATTAAAAAAAAAATTAAAAAAACATATAAAATGAGTAAAAATATTTCTCAGTAATAAAGTGACTGTGATCTTTCTGTATAGAAATCATATTTAAGTCCACAGGGATTTTGACTACAGAACAGTTTTCAAGAGCGAGTGACAGTTCTCTTTCCTACCTCAGACGACTGGAAACTCTTTTCCACACAACTCTAAAATACTCCTACTTTCTTTTAAATCTTGGCGAATCTAAAGCATGTAGAGGAATGAAAGTATAGAAACTGCAGCTTCTGCCCACCCCTGACTATTTTAATATGAATGCCATTTTAATAACTTGCACATTTTGCAAGAAATATGTGATTTGCATATATGTGTGTATAAACATGTAGCTGATTCTTCACTATACTGGCTACATACAGGATACTAATAATAACTGGCATCTTTTTGTTTCTAAGGGTAGATGAGTTTCCACAGTCTCTGCCTCTGCTCCCCTGCTCAACTCAATCAATACAAAGCCTTTGGACTTTCCACATCTATGGTTACCCATCTCTGTGTGCTAGGAAATAAGGAAATATAATTGCAAAAATTCTCGATCAGGCAGTTATTTTACTATCAAAAACTCCTAAAAAGATGTCTCATACTTCAAGTTTAAAAATTCACCTAACTGACAGAAATACAGCAAGATGTGATGAGGTACATTTTGGTTGCTTCCATTACAGGGATCAGGGATAGTTTTGCATCTTTGCTATTATTCAGCTTATCAATGCTTTAATGGACTGAAACAGAAACATGAAAATCAGTTGTGCCAGGGCGCTTTTTGATGTCACCCTTCTTATATAGAAGTTTATGAGCTACTCTCTACACTCCCAAGATGTTTGTTCTTGCAAACATCTTCTGAGCTAAGAGATTGCCAAAAAGGTTTTTTAACTCCCCATTACAAAGGTCCTAACTCAGCTTTTTTTTTTTTTCTCAGATACTCAAAATAATCAATGATATTCCCAAAGTGCACCAATGCATCAGGTACAAGTTCTTATTTACATATTACCACTGCTCTTCTCCTGGACTCTACAATTTCATACTGAAAGGCACTGAAACTTCTGCTTTTGCAGGATTTATTGCAACCCCACCCACCCTTGCATAGCAAGAGACCCACAACATGTGCAACCCTCTGCCACTGCAGAGAACTGAACTTAAAACTGACTGTGACTTTCACGGAATGCTGGGTAAACCATCATGGCTGAAACAAGTAAGAAATATTTGAGAAAAGATCTCTCCCTGTCAGTAAGATTTATGAGGAAAAGATGTTCAGAAAAGAGTGAGAGGGGAAGAAAAACCCACAACCCAGAGACCAATTTCACTTTGCCAACAGATAAATAGGAGAAGGCATGATAAACTAATTGCATAGTAAAAAGGGAAAACTTACTAAAAATCACTACTTGGAAATATAAGAGTTCTAGAAGGAAATGCTGTGTAGTTGAAATGTATTTGATTATCCAAGGAAGTTGCTGAAGCTACCCTTACCTTCGGGATTAGCCATTTATATATATGTAGACGTATAATAAAGATTTCAAATATGAAAGGACAATTAGGACAATCTCTAATGATTGTAAATTAGGATTAAAAAAAAACTGAAGAAAGCAGATTATGCCGTGTCAGTCTATCATGGGTTCTCACATCTGCCTCAGAAACATCTGGAATGGCTTTTACCACAGAGAAGTGGCCTGGACAGAGCCAAGAGCTAGTTAACACTATGGACATTAAGGAAATTTTACAGCCTGCAGGTTTGACTCATCTCAAAACTTCATAAAAATCTAAAGATGTCTCACAGCGCCTTTTAAAAATAAAACATTATTTTACATATAAGAAAACTGAATCTTGGACATGCAATGCAGCAACGCCCAGCAGATCAGACCTACAGACATATCCCATCTTGTAGCCCTACACTGTGATCAACGCAAGATATTTTCTCCCAGGAAGTCAACCATCACACTGCTGAGAGGAAATCAACTTGGTCAGAGGTTCAGAAGATAATCAGATTCACAAAACCTATGGATTGCTTGGAAAGAGAGATAAGCATTACAAATTATATTTCCTAAAGAGATGCTGAATATTTAATTCCTGCTATTCCACCACGGGCTTACCTTGGCCATCGTAAACCAGCATATCTTGGCTCAGCAAACCACTCATGCCCCAGTGAAAAAGTCTCAGGATTGGGGAGTGGGGTGGAGAGGAGGAGGATTGATGGACAGGCACTGAGGTAATTCATTACAGCGTAGATCAGAACTGCACATGGATTAGAAACTTGCAAGGACTCTTACCATGCCCCTATTAGCTGTCTGAGGACAATAGCTTGCCTTGCAAAATGTTTAGTGTCTACTTACATCTTCTTAAACCTTCAGTTATGTCTGAAGCTCCTAAATGTTTGGGAGAAAATATCTTTTTTTGTCATCCCATGACCATATTTCACCCAAAGAGGTCTTGGCTTTAGGAAAGATATAAAAGGAACTAAAGTTTCCTCCAGGTGCCATGAAACGACCCCTGCTTTCCTGCAAATACCCTCAGAACCCTATTCCACACTGACAGCAACCCGGTGTAGACGCAATGCCATGTGCCTGGGAGAAAAAAAAAACAGTTAAAGGAAGTACTTACCACGAGAACAGCACTCAACCGATCACTTTTGACCTGCTGCACTTGGATGCAGGGTCCTGACACTTGTAACCTTGAGCCGCTGGGAGTGTTCCCAGCAACACCATTTGGGGTGCTGCTGTTACTAGGCCCAAGACCCACAGATGCCCTGTACAAGTAGGTATGAGTCAGTTTACCCACACCAGTGACCTCCAGCACGTCCGGTGGGAGGTGGGAGCTGGGAAGCATGTGCACGCTATAGCAGTACTTTTCATACTCATCAGCTGGGCAACAGCAGCTGCAGCAGCAGCAAGTCCGGCAGCGGCAGAGCCGCACGATGGCGAGAAAGAGGAGGAAGACTGCAAAGATGCAAGAGACACAGGCAAGGGAAACAATCAAGTAGATGTTTGTAGCGTTGAGCAGTGGTGGTGGCTCCCCACTGTCATCAAAGTCTGGCAGTGCCTGGGGCAGGGTGTCAGCCAGCAGGATGCCCACCGTCACAGTAGAGGAGAGTGGCGGATCCCCATGGTCCTGCACCACCACGACCACCTTGTGCTTGAGAAAGTCAGTGGAGCGCATGGAGCGCGTGGTACGCAGCTCACCAGAGTGTGGTGCCAAGTGGAACAGGGTGGAGTCAGAAGAATGGGCGAGGTGATAGGAGAGCCAGGCATTCTCCGCATTGTCCTCATCATCTGCCACTATTTTGGTCACCAGATAGTTCTCATCAGCCAGACGGGGCACAACTTCCACAGCTATTGAGCCATTCTGGCTGGTGGGGTACAGAATGGCTGGGGCATTGTCATTCTGGTCTGAGATGTAAACATTCACAGTTATAGCAGCACTCAAGGCTGGTGACCCATTGTCCTTGGCCTCCACTTGGAAGTGGAAGCTCCTAAGCTGCTCAAAGTCAAAGGCACGTTTTGCATAGATGCTCCCGTTGGCCAAGCTCACAGACAAAAGGCTGGCCAGGGCACTGCCTGCAACTGTGGAATTCCTGAGCACGTAAGAGACCCGTCCATTCTCCCCCATATCAGGATCAGATGCTGAGACCTGGTAGAGGAAAGCACCAAGTGGATTGTTCTCCTCCACAAACACATCAAATGTGTCATTGCTGAAGACAGGAGGGTTATCATTCACATCAGAAATCTGCACCCAAAGGGTCTTCTGAGTGGTGATGGGTGGAGACCCCAAGTCTGTGGCAGTAATGGTGATGTTGTACCCACTGATTAACTCTCGGTCCAGAAGCCCACTGGTGACAAGACTGTAGTAACTTTCAAGGGAAGGCTTTAACTGGAAGGGAAGGTTGTCAGGAATCTGGCAGGTTACTTTTCCATTCTCCCCAGGGTCCTTATCCATAACACTCAGCAGAGCTATCACTGTGCCAGAAGCAGCATCCTCAGGAATGGGACTGGAAAGGGACGTAATTGTTATCTCTGGGCCATGATTGTTCACATCAGTGACTTCCACCAGCAGCTTAGCTGTGCTAGACATGCCAAATGCCCCGTTGTCCCTTGCCTCAATAAGCATCTCGAGGAGAGGTCTCTGAACAGCTAAAACGCCATTGACTGTCACCTCCCCTGTGTGCTGGTGAATTGAGAACATTTGCTGTAGATCAGCAGAAGTACTATTGCTAAATAAATACCTGACTTCTCCATTTGGACCTTCATCCAAGTCTGTGGCATGTACTTGCACAACCAAAGTGCCACTGGGGGAGTTTTCCAAGATACTCGCCCTGTAGACTGAGTGCTCAAATTCTGGTGCATTGTCATTGGTATCCAGCACAGTCACAATGACTGGGACATCACCGGACTTTGGAGGATCCCCACCATCTTTGGCTGTAAGGACAAGTCTGTGAGTGGCTTGCTGCTCCCTGTCTAAGGCTTTCTTCAGCACCAGTTCAGGATATTTACTCCCATCCCCGCGTGTCTGCATGTCCAAATGGAAATGTTCATCAGGACTCAGAGTATAGTTCTGGACACTGTTGGTACCTTCATCAAGATCTCGGGCGTTGGGGAGTGTAAACCGTGCCCCGGGTGACAGGAACTCAGGCACATTTATATGATACTCAGTTAAAGGAAAGCTAGGGGAATTGTCATTTATATCCAAGACTTTAAATTCCATCCTATAAAGCTCTAGAGGGTTTTCTAACACAAGTTCATAATTCAGAAGACAGGCAGACTTTAATTCACAAAGCTGCTCTCTGTCTATGGGCTCGCTAACAGTCAAAGCCCCTGTGCTTGCATTTATATTAAAATATTGCTTACTTGAACTGGTGATCATGCGAAATTTCCGAGCTGAGAGTGTAGCTGCATCTATTCCTAAATCCTCCGCTATGTTCCCAACAGACGCCCCACGCTCCGTTTCCTCAGCGATGGAATACAGTACTTGCCCATTCACGGTGCAGCAAATAAGGCAGAAGACCATTAAATAGACCCGCATTCTTCCTCCCCGGGCTCAGCTCCCCGCAGACCGGCTCAGCAGGAACATAATCCAGAATTGCAGTAAACCCCCCCCCCCGAAGTTCTCAGCGCGAAGCGAACGGGCACCGGGGCGCACCGACGGCAAGCAGAGAAGTTCGCTGCAGGCGCCCCTGCTCCACGGCGGCTNGTGACCGGCGCGGCGGGACCCTGCGCGTCTCTTACACGCGCGGTGGCGGTGGCGCCACCCAGAGGCCGCGACGATACTGGCGCCGCCCGGGGAGGGGGGCTAAGCTCCCCCCACCTTTTGCGCACACACACACACACACACACTTTTTTTTCCTTTTCTTTTCTCTTTTTTAACGCCCCGACGGAGATACGGGGTGGGAGGGCGCTCTCCGTGTCCCGACCCCGTGGCAGGGGTGTGTATCCGTGAAGGAGACATGAAGAGCAGACCCTCCCCCTCCTTTCCTTCCTTCCTCTCTCCCTCCCTCCCTCCGCTCCTTGGAGGAGAGGCAGCGGGAGGATGCGCTGCCGCACGCTGTCAGTACCGCGGGGGAAGAGAAACGCCTATGAGAAGTGACAGACATCGGCTAAACGTGGGTCAGCACAGTGCAGGCAGGCTCCAGCTGAGCATAACATTTCCCAGAGGGGTTTTAAGAGCACAATTAAAGGAGGCAGCCGGCTCTGCCCCGTCAAAGTTAAACTTAAAAAAAAAAAAGAGAAAAAGCTTCTTTCCTGCTTTGCCTTCTAGACAAGATAAATAGATAAATTAACACGGATCGTACTATCCTCTGACAGTCCCCAGTCGGATCACCTGCAGCCACAGACGAGCTCCCAGTCCAGCCCGCCACAGCAGGGTGGGGGGAAGCGGAAGGCTGCAGCAGTCGAATACATAGAGAAAAGTAAATATTGGCGCAAGAGAAATCTTGAATTTAGGATACGCACAGGAACTGTGGGGCGAGATGAGCTCGGATCACACAGAGATAGTAAATCACGACTGAGAAAACATCAAAGCTCTCTTCTCCCCCGACTTTCTGCGCCCAGGGCACAGTTACGACTGACTATTCCCTTAAGCAGGAAGAAGAGGGCAGAAAGGATCTCAAAGTACCTTCCTGGAATGACCTTCGGTAGCAATTTACACAGATGAACCTCAAGCCTTCACCACCCTCCCGGTCTCCTCCATTTCCAGCTTCTTTCCGTGAAAGCTAATTGTCATGAGATACCGATCGATCAAAAGCAAGAGGCTATAAATATGCGACAAGGACAGACCTTAACCCTCGTGCATTTGCTGTGTTTCTTTCTGTACCTGAGATTTTTTTCCGGACAACTGAAAAAGAGCATTTCAATTATACATAGTATCTGCGCCTTTTGAAATAGGAGTAAATCGGGAGCAGAGCCAAAAGTTGTACATTAAAACCAAACCAAAACAAAACAAAATATCTACACATCTGCTTATATCCTCAAAACTCAGCAAAACCTTACACTGGAGCAAGCCTTGGTCAACTCCAGCAAAAGTATCTGAAGTTATGATGATTTTTCTTTTAACTCCAGGTGCCCCTGGCAGTACCTGAACGTGTTGCATTTTCACAAAACTATGTAAATTTGTTCATTGGACTATTGCACACAGTACACATATCAACATTTTTCATATACTATTTACCTTGGTGCTTTTTTTTCCTGATTGCAAACTGCAGAAATCCCTCATTTCCAACTAGTCACCATAAAATCATCATCCAGACTCTCCCACCCCAAATTTGCCTTAGACTCCTCTTCTGCCATGATGTCATCTACAATACATGAAAAACTTGCTGGTGCTACCACTCTATATGATGATTATAAACAATCATTATAAACACCCTGACCCAATACAGTAACAGCGGCTAAAATCACAGCAAAAACTGATAAATTTCCCTCAACATTGGCCTGCAGCAAAGATAAACTCATTCACTGGGAAGACAAGGGCAGATGGGTGTTGGTGTCCCAGGTGCACACACAGGTGAAACACACAGACCCTGCTCACACATCTGTGACTGTGTTTGCAATGAAGAAACCCAGGAATTTTGGGCCCAAGAGCCTCCTGTTGAACCGAGAAATTCACTCAAAGGAGGATTTTCTTTAAATCTTAATATTGGAATAACGAGCTGTGGTTATGCATACCAGTGCCTGAAATACCAGTATTGCCAGAAGAAATTGATTCATGAGCAATGGCCAAAATTAGTCGAAGTAATTGCACATTTGCCTCTTTCCAAGATGCAGCTTTTGAGAAGTAGCTGACAGCCAACATTGATTTTGTCCTTAATTCACTCACTTATCATCTGAAATAACTTCTTCAGCTCTCTGCTATATCTCTTTAATTTTGTAGCTTGGCCTAATGCTCGATTACAGGGCTCTAGAGGAACCTGTCTTTAATTCTCTCTTTTTAACATGATTTTTAAACCTTACAAGTCTGCTTCTGCAGTCTGGCATCGCTTGTCCTATTGTCCTTTTCCACTCTCTGCTGTGGACAGTGATGTCCCCAGCCGTCAGGCAACTTCACTTACTGGGACATGTGTGTTGTGAGCAGTGTCTCAATACCCAGCTACCTCCTGCTCCTGCCATACCACCTTCCCGGTCCAGCCCGAATGAGGGTCTGGTCCACACACTGCTAGGCAGACAGCTCTGGGGCATGGCCAAAATCCAGTGTTCAGTACTATTCAGAATGACACCACCGCCACTCCCGCCGTAAAGGGGGTACCACTGTTGTGCCTGAGGGCAGAATCCAACCTTGCCCTGTGTATGAAGCTATTGTCCTGCTCACAGAGTCCCAGATCAGTTCCTCCCTGCCTGTTGGTGCTCCACCTCCCACATCCAGCTTCCCGGGGGGGCTCAAGAGTGTCTTTAAGCTCAGTTTCTCCCACTCTCACTCTTGTTTGGCCACCTTTACACCTAATACCTCTTTTCAGGGTCTCCATTCTCAAAGGTATCCTCTCCATCTCAAGTCACTTACCCTAATTACATTATTTGCACATTAAAAGACCTTTAATGGTGTTTAAGTATTTGGTTTAATGGTGTTTAATTATTTAATTTAATGGTGTTGAATAGCACACTTCTTCTGGTATCGCAGCAGATAGTGTAACCACCGCTTAAAACCCCTCGTCTTCCATCTCATGTTTGCCTTCAATTTGCATCTCCGAACCACTCCCTATTCCTTTCCTCGGGCTGACCGATTCTTACAGCCGGTTTGACCCCACCCGGCGAGGAATTCAACTTGTGGCGAACCCAAGGGACCTCCGAGGTCTCGCCCACCGCTGCACAACCCGCCTCGTCATCTCCCGCTCCCCGACGGTGCTCACAGAGCGCTTCCTCCATGTTCCTTTGCCCAGCAGGCGGTTGCAACGCTGCGTTTACACCGCCTCAGAGCCTCGAGCATCCCTCGTACTCTTTCTCCCTCCCCGTCTTATATTTTCAGCCAATCAATCCCTTTTCGGGCAAATAAGACGTCATTAGGCCAGCCGTGCGCATCGTGCTCGTAACAATGGTAGCGGCAAGAGGAGATTGCTAAGGGAGCAAAAGCAAAACTAGAGAGGTGAATAGTAAAACCAGATTACCTCGGGGCTGCGGAGCACGTGGCTGCCCCACACGAAGGGTCACTCGTGTTTGAACATCATTATCTACGTCAGCGATGATTTTAAGGAGATGTTTCTGCAGTACAGTGCCTTCAGCAGAGGTTTGCAGGACATCTCCCACTCGGTACTGAGGCTTGGGAAAACCCCTGAGGCGTCCACTAGAACCGAGGGGACCCACTGGTGCTAAACTGGGACACGGCGCTTCAGTGGGAGACAGCAGAAAGGACTGAATCCGTTCGGGGGAGCAGACGGAGCGACAACTGCTATTTCTCCTCTGAGAAGAACCGATGAGCTCTCCGCACAGGCAGCTGTGTCCGGACCGACAGGCAGCCCCAAAACCCTCAGCTTCACCCAGAAAGGAGCACGTGAAAAGCTCGAACGCTGAGGGAAGCCCGACAGTAGACCGGGTCTGTCTACGGACTGAAGAGACCGAAGCTCTTCCTCGAACCGAGCCCAAACCGCCAGCGCGGAGCCGCCGACGGAGGTGCAGGGACACCGTCGCCGCCTTTCACATGTAGGCTCCTCCGGGTAGGGAGGAGCGCAAGGACGGTGGTGACCCCAGCCACCCAAAATCCTGGGGTCGCCCGCGCTGTGCCCCGTAGGAGCTCGTCTCCCCGCGCCTCCCCCAGCGAAAGGGGCGGGCAGAGCAGTTCTGCTGTTGATAGCAGAGCCGGGTTGATCCGCTATTGTTCCCGCAGCTCCGACACCCCCCCGCTCCGCGGAGGCAGGCTGTGCCGGCTGGCAGAGCGGGCAGCGATGACAAGATCACGCTTCAACAAGCCACGGGAGCTCGCAGCTGCTAGGTAGGGACAGCGGGAGCCGAGATGAGTACAAGAAGCCCGGGAGAACAAATCTCGTACGCTGAGGGTTTCTAGATTTCAGCGAATCCCTCGAAAATCCTCGTTGCCGACAGCAAGCGACAGAAATACGGAGTCACAACGCGCCACTCGCTATGTCGCCCGCAGGACGCGAGGACGAAGATTGGTCTATTTATCCCCAGTCAGGGATCGCTGGGCTCAGCGGCAGATTTCGGAGGGACAACAGCAACGGCGGGTACGGGGGAATTAGTCCCAGTCGTGCGGCAGAGCAGCTCCGACTCCAGCACCCGGCGACTCCCGCAACTCCTCCGGCAGCTGCGCCGGATATATCCCTGCCAGTAAAATCTCCATTTCTGAGGCTGCAAAGCAGCCTCCTGCCACCGCGGTGGTGCTGGCGCTGCAGCCGCGACTCCTCCACCGCTCTCCGCCCTTTCCGCTCCCAGAGCAACCCGCGGAAGCGCTCTACAGCGGAAGCGCTCTGCAGCGTACGCGACTGCCGCGGTTGCGCTGTGCCTGATAACATCGCTGTTAGCACTGTTTTCCAAAACAGTATGAAGCGGGAATGAGATATTTAGCTTGCAGCGACTGACAGTCCCGCGCGAAACTATTATCTTTTATTCAATAGATATCCTAGAGCCTTCTGCTAACAACTCCTTCCCAAACCACGCCGCAAAGGAAGGGCATCCTCGAAGTTAAGATGGTTTTGTGTTTCTAAAAGAAGTACTGAAGTGTTTCCTGACAGTGTAAATCCATAATGAATCTCCTTCAGATCTTCATTACTGCAGTCAGAAAAACCGAGAGAACCCGCACGGAAGCCAAAGCCCGCCGTGCCCCAGATGGGCTGCATTAAAAGACTCCACATCGCCTACAATCGTAGCCCAAGGAGAGGAGTAGCTTCCTGCACTGTGTGCGGGTGCTGAGCTTTCCCATCCTCTGCTACAGAGTTAGTTTAACACTCTTATTCACCTAACCAGAAGCCTCTCCTTCAGGAGATCGCGGTTTGCTCTCCCTCTCTTCTATCACGCCCATGTGAATTAAGGAAAGAAAGTAATAGCTCTCCAGCTCTTGAGATAAGCTTTGCTACTCACACGTACAGGCAGTTCACTCCTACTTAAGAGGTAATGACCCACTCCCCTTAAGCGTATCAGCTGTCGGACATGATCAAAGGAAACTAGAAACACAACTCGAAACCCTTACTAAGGCACCTAAAACAGATACAATTTTCTCTTTCCTGTAAGACACGCTCACGTTTTTCTATGGATCAGCGGGAGATAATACACTTCTATGAGAGTACAGTACACACGGAACAGTACACACGACCTCCACGAACGTATTTCACTCTCGCTGAACCCCATAATCTACACTTCTCGAACTTCGGCTTCTTGAGATTCCTGTAACTCATGGACCAGTGAGCTTCTGAGTCAGTAAAATCTCGACGGAGCCACAGCGCACTTGAAAAACACATTTATCAAAAAAAAAAAGCGAAATAAGACTATAGTTTCAAAGATAATTAATACCCTACCTACGTTCATCCTAAGGGGACCACCAGACTCCTGGGGACTGACCAGAAGAAGAAAGGAGACGTTTTCTGAGGGATTCAAGTAGTCAAAACCGAAAATTTCAAAAGGAGAAGACGCATGTATAACGCGCATCACTACGAGTACATTCTAAAGCAAAACACGTCTAAGACTCAAACAGTAAAATTATTACCACAGAAAAAGTGTTTGGTACACAGGTGATGTCCGGAAAGAGAAGGGTACAGAGAAATGCCGAAGACAGAGAAGAAATAATATTTGCGAAGCGAATACACTTACCACGCCTGAAGCAAGAGGGGAGAGAGACGGACCCTTCCCAATAGAACCGTTTTCTACTGAGAGGCCGGGCGGCGGCGGGAAGTTGGG
>VZTM01037670.1:804-14388 GCA_013400555.1 Jacana jacana
AAATTTCCAAAATGTGGCTTTATTTAAATCAATTCATTTATAGACTACACACTTTCTATGTCGTCAGCTGGCTGAACGTGGTGGAAAATATTACTGAATGTGCAAGGGCAGTTATGCAGCGCTACAGTGTATTTAGGCACAGGGCTCTGCCTCTGCCTCTCAAAACACCGCAGATCCTTTGGGGCTGCAATACTTAACAGAAATAAAATTTTCTATTCACCTTAGTGGCTAGCATTTATTTAACCAAAGGATCCAGAGTTAAATATGTTTGGAGCCTTACACCTCACCCATAGTAATCATCACAAATCCAGGAATGATAATTTGAGACAGGTTGACACAGACAGATATGTGGCAGTCTGAACAGACAAATTTCTCATCCTAGAAAATAGTAGGCCATCCAAGAAAGAGGTTCTGTTTACAATTTGCATGTTTGGCCTTTTGCACTGCCCGATCAATAAACAAGGCCTACATTTTTCTTCTCACTTAACATTTCTCTACAAAATCTCTAACAAATGTCTACTCATTTAGCATTTACGAAGAGAGGAATTTTTCTTGAGAACTGTATGAAGGTTTCCTTTAACTTAGTATTTATGTGTATAACTCTTAATTTGGCATCAAAAAGGTAGGAAACATTATCTACATAAAAGGTGAACCTGTTAAGGTGACATTAAGATGACATTAAGATCAGACACAAACCATTTCCTAAACCATATACTTAAGATATGTCTCTGCAATACAATGAAGTACTGTATGAGATACTACTGCTAAATCTGAAGGCATTGCATTGTATACTGGAATTACTGTAGCCAATTACAGCATCCCATCAGCTTAATTACACTGCTGAGAAGTAGGTAATCTGTTTTTTAATATGTGGTGTGGTTTGATTTTATTTTTCCTTTAAAACAGCTTTTAAAGTTTCTTTTTCAAAGTAGGTATGTAAGCTAAAAACAAACATGATGATGACCTGGTTAAGACCCTTTGTGTGCATGTATGAACTTTGTATATCATCTATATCTGCCTATATCTCTACCAAGAGTCTGATACCATGCTATGTATATTAAAATGCTATGTAAGACTGAAGATGCAGAAGTAAGAAAGGACCAAGTTATGGATCACATACAATTGGTTTTTTGTCCAGTGACTTATGTTTTGTTGAAGTTACTAGACATTTTTAAAGTTAGTTTTCTCAAAAGGTTTTTTGGCTTCCTAGAAATTCAGCTTTGTTTTTGTGTGTTGACAAAGGGAACCATGCTATGCAGCTAGGACCATTAATTTAGGTAAACAGAATCCACACCACTAGTACTTTACATGCATTTTCTCACCACCTTTTTTACGGAGTTCCTAAAAATTCCTTATTAGGAAGATCCCCTTCAAAAATGATGCTGTAGGACCCCGAGAATGGCACACAACATATCTGAATGCGTCTTGCTCTTTCTCAGCTGGCATCACAACAGAGCTGTGTCATGTGAAAGGCAAATCTGCTGTGTTTGCATGATGTTTTCAAATACTGGTGGCTGAAACTGTAATGATTCTTAGTTTTGCCACCACAACTTATAATGGAGTACCTTACATGAGAGCTACAGTGTGTTAACTCCTGTTACGATTTATGGTGCCCTAGTCAATACTATCAATAAGGCCTGGAGATCTATTCAGCTGGTCAAATATAAATGGTTGTTTCTCTGGGCTCCATCAAATGCCATGGAAACTTAGAGAACTAATTAACTTACAAACATCCAAGTTTAAGTTTCTTTCTTTGTCAGCTGAATCATGCTGTGAATGATGGTCATAAACCCTGGAGCGAGCACAGCATACTATTTCAGGATAAAAAGTCGCCAAGGGATTGCGAAAGTTGAAAGGGTTGGTGACAGCCACTTTAGCTTTTAGCTTGCAGATATTTGATTGCACAGTAATAGTCTACATTTTGGGTCAGACCTTAGATTTTAATATTATTGTTAAGAAACACTTTGCTGTGCATATGGGGTCATATCTTCAGATTTCTACTTTAAGTGCAATTTAGAATAATCTGCTTTTTATATTCTTCTAGTTAAATTTAAGATCATAGGAGCTTAATATTGGTCTTGATTTCCTGGAGTACATTCTAGGGTGAAGTAAGGGATACTTTTAGCTTCTTCGCATAAAACACAAGCCTTTATTAACTTTTCCTGCTAACTCCAATATTTTTCATATTTAGTGTTGCACTACTTTGATTTTCTATATCTTCTTCTTTTATTTTTTTTTTTCTTTCTTCATTTTAGTTGTTCTCATCCTGTACTTGGGCTACCAATGTGTGAGAATAAGAATCGGGAAATCATGGGGGATGTGTGGTGGCTGTCTTGGCCACAGTGATCATGAAATGGTTGAGTTTAAAATTTTCACTGTAATGTCAAAAACAGGCCAGCAGAGTCACTACCCTGGACTTCGGGGGTGCAAACTTCAAGCTATTAAGGGAGCTATTTAGCTGAGTACCCTGTGAACCTGCTCTTGAGGGCTTAGGAGTCCATGAGTGCTGATCAGTCTTTAAGAGCAACCTTTTAGATGCACAGAAGCATGCAATTCCACTGCGTCATAACCCAAGCAAGCAGGGCAGAAGACCAGCTTGACTGAACAGCGAACTCCTTGTACAACTTAAAAGGAAAAGGAAACTATATGGTCTCTGGAGGAAAGGTAAGGCTTCATAGGAAAAGTACCGAGCTGTGGTTTGTTTATACAGGGAGAAGACATGAAAGGCCAAAACCCAATTAGAGTTGAAACTGTCCAGTGTTGTTTCAGATAACATGGGTTTTTTAAGTACATTAGTAGTAAGAAGATGTCTAAAGAAAAGATTGGACAAATACCTGTTGAAGATGGTCACCTGACTAATAGGGATGAAGAAAAAGCTGAGGCATTCAGTGTGCTTTTTGCCTCAGTCTTTAACAATACTGATAGATCTTGACCTGCCTGGTCCCCTGAGTTGGTGGTTCACTAATGTGGAAACAGTGACTTTCCATTTGTAGATGCTGAAATTGTAAAGGACCAGGTGTATCAGCTGAATGTTCACAACTCCATGGATTCATCCCAGAATTCTGAAAGAGCTAGTGGATGTTATGGCAGGACCCATCTTGATCATCTGCCAAAGGTCTTGGGAATCTGGGGAGGCCCCTGCTTCACTGATCAAAAAAAAAAAGGTGTGAAGGAAGATTCAGGGAACTACAGACCTGTTAGTCTAACCTCATTTCCTGGAGAAGATCATACTGGGTACTACTGAAAGACATTTAAAGAATAATACAACCAGCAGACACAGTCAACCTGGATTCACACAAGGAAAGTCATGCTTAACTAATTTGATACTGCCCCTCACAGCATTCTTCTGGACAAGTTGTTCAGTTGTGGGATGAGTGAGTTTATGGTGCGCTGGGTGAAGAACTAATTGAGCTGCAGAGCTCAAAGTGTTGTTCTAAGTGCCACATTCTGCACCTAGGATGGAGTAATGCTGGGCATAAGTATAAACTGGGAGAGGAGTGGTTGGAGGGCAGCCCTGCAGAAAGGGATCTGTGGGTGCTGGTCAACAGCAACAGCAATCTGAGTCAGCAGCAAGCCCTGTTCCCTGACCCAGAGGGAAATCCATATCCTGGGTCATATTAAATACAGCACAAGCACCTGGTCAAAAGAGGTGATTATCCTGCTGTATTCAGCATTGGCTTCGTTTTGAATACTGTGTACAGTTCTGGGGCCCACAGTTTCAGAAGGAAGAATATGCTTAAATGTGTCAAGAGGAGGGCAATAAAGCTACTGAAGGGGCTAGAAGTCATGTCCTCTGAGGAGCAGCTAAGGAGTTTGGGCTTGGCTAGTTTGGAGAAAAGGAAGCCGAGAGGCCACCTCATTGCTCTCTACAGCTTTCAGAGTAGGTGAAGTAAAGAGGTGCTGGTCTCCTCTCCCTGGTAAGGCACAAGGGAAAGGTTTAAAACTGCATTGGAGAAGATTAAGACTTGACATTAGGAAGCAATTCTTTACTGAGAGGGTGGTCAAACCCTAGAACAGGGTCCCTGGAGAGGAGGTTGATGCCCAAAGTCTGTCAGTGTTGAAGAGGCATTTGCACAACACCTTTATATTAAACTTAACTTGCTTTAACTTTTGGTCAGCCAGTTGGACTAGACGGTCATTGTAGGTCCCAACTGAAATAGTCTAGACTTGTCTAGTCTATATTCTATTCTATTCTACCTGAAAGGAGGTTGTAATAAGGTGGGTGTCAGTTGCTTTTCCCAAGTAACAAGTGATAGATGAAGGGAAATGGTTTCAGTTTGCACCAGGGGATGCTGAGATTGGATATTAAGAAAAAAAATTCTTCACCACAAGGATTATCAAGCATTGGAACAGACTGCTCAGGGAAATGGTGGAGTCACCACCCCTGGAGGCATGTAAAGATGGGTAGATGTGGTGCTTAGGGACATGGTTCGGTGGTAGACTTGGAAGTGTTAGGCTTACAGTTTTACTTGTTGATCTTAAAGGTCTTTTCCAACCTAAATGACTCTATGATTCTATGATAGGTTTCAATTAATATTTCATAGCAGGATCCTAGCAGTACCATGACACTATATCTGATTACAAGTCCCAAATACATTTATTATATATATCTGATAGTAACCAAAAAGGCAGAAAAAATAGTTCATATCTATCATGGATGAATTATTTGATCAGGATGCACTGCTAGTTCTTACCAGGTGCATCTTGCTGCCTCAGGCTTGTTGACCTCAGCAGATACTTGTATTGTCATGAATAATACCACAGTTGACCCTTCTCTTTGGAGCCTAAGCAAAAGGTGAGGACTGATTAGAGTATGTAGCAGAAAGACTCTCTAACAAGGAACTGTCAAGCTGTATCTCTATATTTATGAGTTTCAGATCAAGTGCAATCTGGTTTCTCTGAAGACTACATGAATTTAGTAGAGTGCAATATTGTCATAAATAGTCTCCCAAGAATACAGAGAAAAAAAGGATCATAACCCTCATATTCAAAAAAGGAGGAAAAGAACCAGAGAACTGTAAGCCAGTCAGTCTCACCTCTGTGCCTGGCAAGATCATAGAGCAGATCCTCATGGAATCTCTGCTAAGGCACATGGAAAATAAGGAGGAGATTTGAGGCAGCCAACAAGGATTCATCAAGGGCAAATTGTGCCTGACAAATTTTGTGGCCTTTTATGATACTGCCACTGACTTGGTGGACAAAGGCAGAACAACAGATGTCATCTACCTGGACGTATGCAAAACATTTGACGCTATTCCTCATGACATCCTGGTCTCAAAATTGAGAAGTCATGGATTCAATGGATGGACCACTCGGTGGATAAGGAACTCACTGCATGGCTGCACTCAAAGGGTTGTTTGTGGTCAATGGCTCAATGTCCAAGTGGTGGACAGTGACAAGGGCTATTCCTCAGGGGTTGGTACTGGGACCAGTGCTGTTTAACATCTTTGTCAGAAACATGGACAGTGGCATAGAGTGCACCCTCAGCAAGTTTGCTGATGACACCAAGCTTGGTGGCATGGTTGACTTGCTGGAGGGTAGGGATGATATCCAGAGGGACCTGGCCAGGCTTGAGAGGTGGGCTAGTGCAAACCACATGAAGGTCAACCAAGCCAAGTGCAGGGTCCTGCACCTAGCATGTGGCAATCCCAGGCACAAATACAGGTTGGGCAGAGAATGGCTGGAGAGCAGCCCTAAGGAGAAGGGCTTGGGAGTGCTCATGGATGAGAAGCTCAACATGAGCTGGCAGTGCACACTGGCAGGCCAGAAATCCAACTGCATCTTGGGCTGCATCAAAAGAAGTGTGACCAGCAGGTTGTGGGAGGTAATTCTACCCATCTGCTCTGTGCTTGTGAGGCCCCACCTGGAGTACAGTGTCCAGCTCTGGAGTCCTCAGCACAGGAAGGACATAGACCTGTTGGAATGGGTCCAGTGGAGGGTCACATAGATGATCAGAGGGATGGAGCCCCTGTCCTATGAGGACAGGCTGAGAGAGTTGGGGTTGTTCAGCCTTGAGAAAAGAAGGCTCCGGGGAGACCTTAGAGCAGCTGTCCAGTATCTGAAGAGAGACTACAGGAGAGCTGGAGAGGAACCCTTTGTCAGGGAGTGTAGCGATAGGACAAGGGCTAATGGTTTTACACTGAAGAGGGGAGATTTAGATTAGACACTAGAAAGAAATTCTTTCCTGTGAGGATGGTGAGGCACTGGAACAGGTTGCCCAGGGAAGCTGTGGATGCCCCATCTGTGGAAGTGTTTAAGGTCAGGTTGGATGGGGCTTTGAGCAACCTGGTCTAGTGGGAATTCTTGCCCATGACAGGGGGTTTGGAACTTGATGATCTTTAAGGTCCCATCCAACTCTAACCATTCTGTGATTCTATGACTAGTGAACTTTTATGTTTGAAGGTTTTATTAACCCAAGAACATTTTGGTAAGCACTTGTGAGTTTTGTTGTTTGTGGTATTTTGGTTAGTGAAAATCAACACAATACAAATCAGATAGTAAAAAGAGAGAGACTTCGATACTCATCCTTTGGCACAGATTCCTCCTCCTTTACTTCATCTTATGTGTGCTGGGAGAGACATTTCTACAGCAGCATAACATCTTCCATTATAGTATCTTGCATACAGAAAACAAAAAATTTCTCTTCAGTCAAATACTCAAAGTATGCATATTTTTAAAATTACAATAGTGTTATGAAAAAGAAAATTATAAGTATACAAAGCAAGTAGTTATTTTTAAAAATGTTAGGCAAGTACACAAATACTTATTAAGTTTCATTTTGCCTAGTCTCTACTTGTTACAAGTATATGCCATTATCAGGAATAAAAGGATTAAGAGTATTTGAGAACTGTAGAGATAATTATTTCGTCTTCTTTCTAATTTACATATCTTTTTCTTGTTGTTAGGATTACAACTGTAGTGTGATAGTTGGAAAATTGGATAATGGTATTAAAACCTAGCTAAATGTTCTCATTTCATTTTGAATGTTTACTACCTAACAGAGGGCAATGGAAAGGATTTTTACATGAAGCATGAGAACTACCATTATGAGTTCCCAGCCTCCCAAGACTGCTATGAACAAACTCTCCAGCCTAAATTGCATAAATAAGCTTGAATAGCTTCAGAATCAGAAAAGGAAGAAAATAATGAAATAGATATAATATATACAAAACCAATCAAGCTCCCAGGATGACAGTCATGTCACCAGCAGACATCAGGAAAAGTCCCAGACTGGACTCAGTGACCAACAGGAGCTGGATTCCAGATCTGGAGTCAGGAATGCTCAGATCAGGATTAGAGGCAGAAGAACAGTCAGGGTCCTCCTTGGACATCAAAGAAAGAGAGTTGATCCCTCAGCTTTTATACTGAGCATGATGCAGATGGGATGCAATACCCCAGCTGGTCAATTTTGGGTCACCTGTCCTGTCCGCTCCTCCCTGCAAGTGTGACTCCTCTATGCTTTCCACTTCCGACCCTCCAATGTGGCAAATAACAAAATTACCTGACCTTGGTTGTTCTAGCAATAAGTATAAGCAAGGGCCTCTCTGCACCATCCCTTGGTGTAATCAGGTCTTATCACTGCAAGAGTGAACAGTTCCTGAACAATACACTATTAATTCCAGACTTTTGTTAGTTAGAAGAGGCCCAGCTAAAAAAGTAAAGCTCTAAACCAGAAAATTGATATGTTTTACCTCAAACCAGGACACTTGCCATTGTAAAAAAGCAAATAATAAGATTTTCTAATAAGTTTCCCAGCAATTCAAATGAGCGTGACCTATTGCAAATGAATGGTGAATTTACTAATGTTAGGAGTTAGTATCCTTGAAGGCTATTTAGACCAAGTGGGAAGAAAAACGTATTTTTAAAAAAAATATTGCTGGAGCATTTATGAGAGTGGGCATGAAGAGAAGTAGTGCCAAATGCAATTCCAGTAAAACTATTCAATTCACAACAAAGCAAGGTATGAGCATCCTACGATACTTTTCAGTTGGAGGACAGAGAAAGCAGACAGTATTATTAGAGTGTGCAGGCAGATGTGCTGTTTCTTGATAAATGAAGCTGACTTTGCATCCTGTATGGAGCATGAATTGCCTGCTTTCATTAAAAGGGAATCACGCTCTACCTGACACACAGGTACCTTTCTCCTGTCTTGCTTTCCCATGTCCTTTCAGCAGCTTTTTTGGTTGCCCAAACTCCACCCAATATTTTCTGAACTGTCTGTTGCATTTGGGACTTGCTTGTTTGCCTCCTGTTTCAGGTAAACTCTCAGTTTCTCTTAGGGATCTATGAGGATAAGCTGTTGCCACAGGCTCCTTCCTGGCTCTGCCACTGTGCCTCCCCACCCTGCTGTCGTTTCTGCCAGTCATGCGTGTTTAAGTTGTCCTTCCAAAAGACACCATCTCCTCTGCTTTCAGATAGTTCCTCTCACTCCACAGCTCTGAAGCAGCCTTTCATGACAGTATCAGTTTTAACACAAGTCTGGGTGGTGTCCAGATAGTACCTACAATCAAAAAACCCAAAAGTATTGTAGCAAGTGCCGTATGCGGTATGAATTGGAGAGGCTGATGAAGGGCATTTCGTGCTTGGTAGGGTCAGTATGTTCCTGCCCTGTATATATCCACAGTGCTTTATTTGCTTTATGCAGTGCTCTTATTATTGAGCTTTAACTGTCTCAGAATGGCACACTCTGTTCTCATAAAAACAGACTTTCTTGTGGATTTTCTGGCTCACCCTGCCGCTGGTGTAAGCCTGACAGCTGAGGTCTAATGCAGAAGCAGCTCCTTTCCTCCCATTCTAGAGGAGAGTGCAGCGAGGAGGGGGTGTTCTGTTGATAGCCCATGGGAAGGCCTGAAGAAGATAAATAAGAGGCCGACTTTTACTACAGAGCTTTTAAAAATGGTAAGTCTTGTGACAATGTACGGAAATCTTGGGCAATTAACTATATGAATATTCCTTTTGTTCCTCTTCGCTCTTAAATGTTGGGAATTGCTTCCAACATCAGGATGCAAAGGCTAGCATTGAGGAGAAGGGAAAAAAAACCAACCAAACAGGAGAGCAAGAGACTTTATGTAAATGTCTTTCATGGTGTGAGTGATGCCAGAAACTGCTGAACGATTTCCTGTGAGCTGAGAGACTCTTCCCCATTAACAGGGTTACACACATTTTTTCTAGGAACTGAAGCAGAAGTGTTAGCACTGCTGTGGGTGTTAGATGGAGAAGAAAGGGAGTGAGGAGCTGCATGAGGCAGAGCTGGTGGGATGAGATGCGGAGTGAGGCAGAGCCAGGGAGGATGCAGAAGCCACGGCAAAGGTGACTTGCACCACGCTGAGAGCCAAGTGGGCCTCAAGTAGCAACTACAGCAGTGAGGCAGCCAGCAGGAGCAACATTAACATCAGGTCGGATTGGCTTAAATCAAACCTTGATGCCTAATGAGGGTTAAAATCATTAATAAGTGAATTAAGATTTCCTCAGGGGAGGAAAACCATCAGTATGACAGCATGCAGAGGGAAAGACAAAAAGGTTTTATGCTTTGAGCACTGTTTTTACCCTATTTGTTGCAGTTTTCCTTTGGAGTTTCTCCTTTGATGGAGTTTTCTTCCTTTTATAAAAATATTGCCTGTAAACAATTCCAATAATGTTTATAAGTGGAACAAATTAGTCACCTGAGCACTGGAACATTCACTATATTTTTTCCCAGATTTCTTGATGTAGCCCTGACCTGTTTTTGTTAATTTCCCTTTACAACTTCTTTTCATTTCATTCATGTGTTTTGTACTGACTTCGTAATCTTTTTATCATCAACAATTAAAATTGAAATAGATTGTGTTTTCTCTTCTTTATATGACAGAACAATAGATCTCCCTTTAAAATAAGCTCAGCAATTCAGTCCTGGTTCTCTCTTTCACTCTTCCTCACTTCTGAAATGAGTTCTAACTCATTTGAAATCTGTCACTAAAATTATTTAAGGCACATTTAGTTACATTTCATATGACTGAGTTTTAACTGAGGTTATTTAAAATTCATTATTTAGCAGCATTCTGAAGTTGTGTAAATAGTCCATTGTAATGCATGACTGATTGATTTATTGATAAATACAGCTTCTTCAAGGAGGAATAGGGGTCAGTATATATCATCCAAAAGCTATTAGACTGAACTTCACTGCCTCCTTAGGGTGCAGTTTGACAAAATAGGTTCCAGTGAGTTTATAGGTTGTGTAGTGTATGTATCTAGAGGCAGAGAACATTAGCATCAGTGGAGTCTTTGAAAGTAACACTGGAATGAGTGTAATAAAACCTGAAAATAAGTCAGCCATGCAATCTCCTACCATTTTAAATGTCTGTGCTGCAGTCTTCTGAAGAGCAAGAGTGTACGAAGTCATGATGAGAATTTATTCCTTCATGGGTCTGGATAAAGACAGCGTCCTGCATGCTAATCCAGGAAGGAAAGTGTTAAACACTTGCTGTGGGTGTAGCAGTGCTTAGCAGTGAACCTTTACATCCAGTACAATTAATACTCCTTTGTGTTTCTTTGATCCTAGTCCTTTTGATTTTAACTCCTCTGATATAGACGTCTAGACAAATCCAAATACATTTACAATAAATGTAATCTGCTTTGAAGGACATATAGTTCAGCTCGACGAAGTAATAACATGATTTTTTTTTTGTAATATAGTCTATCCATCTCTTCTAAGTTGAAAAATGCAGAAAACAGCCAATCCTCTGAAAATTAAAGTCTCTAAGGGTATTTTTTCTCTGCATCTGTAAATACATAAAGCAAGTAGATACAAAGCTACTGAGGGATGATTTATACTTTTAATCTAGAGTTCATACAGACATATATTCACATGACAAAAAACTACTCAGGCTTTCAGCAGTGACACTTCTCAGGACCTTTAAGGAGCTCTAGAGAACCTTGCTTGATCCTCATGAGCTTGTGGGAGCCTAGAGATCACCTAGGTTGCACAAGCAGTAATCCAGTTTGAAGAAAATATATGCTGCTTGACACATGATAGAATCTTTGAAACAGAAAAAAATCAATGTGGGAAAATTTTAAGAACTGAATGGGAATGGCAGAAAGATACTATTTGGTTTGAAAACCTGGGATTACACCTAAGGAGTAAATTGTTCTGGGTTACTGAGAATCATAAAACCCAGCCAGGATGACCCCTNGAACACATGCTTTTAGCAAGTTGTAGCAAGTTGGAGTGATTAAACAGCCAAGTTCACCTCATAAAAAAAAAAAAAACCTCCAACCATAGCTTTGGCCACCTTTTGTTTTACAGTCACATTCTTGTTATGGGCAAAACGTAACCACACTCCTTTGCAAAGCCAAGAGAGCACTCGTACTGCAAATGAAATTTAAACAATGTAATCAAAGAAATGCTGTTCAGAGCTATTCATTGCAGAAAAAAAAAAAAAAAGAGAAAGAAAAAAGAAATTTAAAAAAAAAGAGAAGAAAGAGAAGTTGGAAGAAAGAAGAAAGAAGAGGGAAAAAAGAGGAGGCAGGTGAAAAATCTGACTAAATACCGGTTAAATTTACTGTATCTCATCAGTGCCTGATGTTATGCTCACCCTTACACTGTCATACACAGAGTAACTACTTGGTACTATTCTCCATATAAGAATTAAGTTAAAACATGCAGGGAGAGCAGTGCCCATAAAACTCAGTAGGCTGAAATGACCTCCTGGTCATTGGTAAAATTGCTGTTACACTCAAACAAAGCAAAAGAAAGCAGGCCAAAACAAGCTTATGCATAGCAAGCTGACTAGTCTCCAGTATTCAGACCTTGCTCAGTTAGTTCAAAGATTCTGGCCACTGACTAACAATGGCAATAGTGTGTACACTGACATAGAGGTCTTTATTATCTTCTTAATTTTGGTGTTCTTTCACCCTGAAAACCCTCAGTATTCCTTATTCTCCTTGTCCATCTCTACAAAGATGTGATAATTCTTCCCAGTTTCTTCACTCATAATTCTCTTTCTGCTATTTCCATATTCCCCTATCCTCTGCCTTGGCAGAAAGACAAGAATCCATTTATTTTCCTGTTCTTGCATATAGAAGGAAGAATACTTGGCAATATTCATCTCTTCTTGAGGTGGCTTAATTTAAAATTATAGAGATTAAAGACCTGTGGTAGACATCTCTTTAAGGTCAGCCAGTGATTTTGATCTCACTTATAGCAGTAGAAAGCAGTGACTATTTTTGGTAAGGATGACATTTTTTTCTACTGAAAAGATGAAATTGGAAAAGACAGAGAAATCATGAAAAAAACCACTATCTTCAGCTGGAGTGAAAAGCTACATGAGACTTACCCTTACCACATTTAGTACATTGCCTGCTATTTATCACCTCTATTTTTTGGAGGATTTATCTCCAAACTCTCACCCTGCCTTCACCAACATTGCATCTAGCTGGAAACGCTGAGACCTTCAAGAGCTGCCTAGATGCAGTCCTGAGTAATGTGCTCCAGGCAATCCTGCTTTGTCAGGGGAGTTGGACTAGATGATCTCCAGAGGTCCCTTCCAACTCCATGATTCCGTGATTCTGTGATTCTATGAAAACAGAACAGAATCCTTTTCCTGACTTTATAATCACTCCTGACTGAAACAGATGCCTCAATATTGCCAACAATGATAGCTGCTTTATGACTGAGAAGAACATCAAGTATTAATGTACTGCCTTTCATGCTGCAAGGTCATGCTGCATGCTTTTCTCAGCACTACTTCCAAGAATAGCATTTGAACCTTGATTGCAGTCTTGCTTTTCTGAAGTGTCACCTGGCAACAAAATATGCATCCAGTGATTAGGTTTTTCAACTTAAGCATGTTTCAGTGCTGAATTTCCCAAAACTTGTCAGACTTAAACATTTTCTGCTTGATTAAAAGGACAGCAAAAGCTTAGTCACAGTAAGCTATTTTAAAAGGTACTGTTTCAAAATGACTGTAATAAAGCACTGCTTTTGATGCATTCCTGTCACACATTTATATTTGGATAATTTAAAATAAGGATTTATATGGAGAGAGGTTTAATTTTTTTATTCTTTTTTTCTCTGCAACTCTTGCACATGGGGTGCCTGTATTTGATCCTTCTGGCAGAAGGAGGAAAGCTGTAAGTTGCACATTCGAATAGAGGCATACGGCTGAATATTGAGTACACAGTTATAGGCAAGCCTCAAAAAAAATGTTGTGTAGAAGTTAAAGTAATCACTTTCTAGTTGTAGAGCAGGCATACATGGCGTCTTTAGTGAGTTAGCACCTTATCCACTCCTAGTCTGCTTTTGTGGTGGTTTTGGCAGTGTTAGGTTAATGGCTGGACTCAATGTTCTAAAAGCCCCTTCCAACTTAGACTATTCTCTGATCCTATATATGTACAGAGTAAAAAGGACATTTCAGCAGGTGCCAGTGCTATTAAGCTTCATCTTCTTATTCTGTCTTTTATGTCTTCAGTACCTGTGGCAATAACTTTCATGCCACTCCTGTATTTATAGCCCGTTGTGATATGTAAGGGACAGTTTAGCTAAATGCTTCCACAGTTCATACCAGTGTGGTACTCAACCTTTTCTTTTTATATACATCAGTGGAAAAA
>VZTM01037671.1:1432-11795 GCA_013400555.1 Jacana jacana
AACTGCTAAGTATTGCCATCTCATTAGGTGTGCAGGAGGATATGAGTACTGAACTGTAGGTGGGAAGAAGCAGTGTTGAGACAAGCATTAAAATTGAGTACAAAAAGTTAGGACTTTCCTGCTAAGTGAAACTGGAAATCGACTCTAAAGGAGGAACTAACTCAATAAGCATGGCAAGAAAATAACATGCTTTTGACAGCATCAATCTTGATGCATTGAAAAAGAGCAAATTGGGGTGCAGAGAAGGATTACAGAAAATGCAGTATATCACAAATGAGAGAATAATTTAAGAAAGATGGAGACTGTGATGTGAGTTGCTGCTAATCATGCTACTTCCTGTTAAGGTTTCCAGGTAGTAAAATACAAGAAACACTTCTTGTGTTACAAGTAGATTATTACACCTGAGGGCACAATGTGTTGGATTCTGGTTTCATACGTCCTGCCAGATTTGCATGAAATACTACAATTGCAACCAGTAATCCAAATGAAATCAAGAAGAAACCTGCAGGTTTCATTCTGAAGAATAAAATAGGAAATAGAGATGCTTACTTTAAAAGGTCAGTGATATACTTTGCCTTTGACTTTTCACATTCTCTGATTTCACAGATTCCATCATCAGTATTTCTACTACACAAGAGAACCTAGAAATACTGGAGAGTGCCTGTAAGGAAGAGTTGGATAAAAAAATGGAGCAGCTACACATCTTATTCTGGTGTTATGATGTGCTGAGAAGTAATACTATCTCCCAAATTGATTTTGGGTTATGAAAATTCTTTTGCTGAAGAGAAGAATTTAGTAGGTTCAGAGAATTAAGCTTTGAATGTATACATTTATCTCAAGTACAGATTTAATGGTTTTACGTTTGACTAGCATAATTTCAACTTTTAAGGAAAAAAAAAAGAGCAGATCTTCATGCTTTAACGGTGGTGACAATTAAAAACTTGACTACCAAAACTGGATTTAACACTTGAATGTCTTCCAACTAATGTTCCATAATTGACCTTTACTTCTGTTGTAGGGCTTCTATAGCTAAAGAACATTGAAAATTTTGGACACCATACAATTTGTCGTTATTTAATGAATACTTTTATAAACATGCTTATTTAAGAAGTGTTAGTATTAACATGAAGCACAAACCAGGAAACTGTAGGCTAGTGTATAAAATTTTGCATTTCAACTGTTCTAAACATAATTTAAAAAAACTCAACTAATGTTTTCTTCTGGAGCTCTTGATTGTCTGGCTCTGTTTAAACTACAGATTAATTCAAAAAGTCACTAAGGTCTTGATTTTCCGGAAAAATATCTTCAGGAAAGATACATTCTCTTTCCTTCTCCCTGTCCCCTCCCCAGTATTCTTTAAGATATAAAGAGAAATTAAATTTTTAGCATCCTATGGCAGTTGGTCATATGGTTTGACCATTTAAATTTCTGTAACACCTTGGCATGGCACTCATGCTTGACTAACCTGATAACCTTATATAATGGAATGACAAGGGGACAGCAGCAGATTTTGTCTATCTTGACTTCAGGAAGGCATTCAGCACTGCCTCCCATAACATCCTCATAGGCAAGCTGTCAGCAAGATGAGCAAAATCACTCTCACAGTTATTTCTAATGTTCAGTGTTTCCTCACAGTGTTTCCTTATGTTCAGACAGAGCCTCCTGTGTTTCAGTCTATGGACACTGCCTCTGGTCCTGTTTCCGGGTACTGCTGAAAAGAGCCTGGCTCGGTTCTCATTGCATCTTCCCTTCAACTATTTATATACATTGATGTGATCCCCTAAGTCCTCTCTTCTCCAGGCTAAACAGTCCCAGGTCTCTCAGCTTTTCCTCATGGGAGAGGTGCTTCAGTCTGTTCATCATCTTGGTGGCCCTTTGTTGGACTCTTTCTAGTATGTCCATGTCTCTCATACTGGGGAGCCCAGAGCTGGACACAGCACTCCAGATGTGGACTCGGTAGTGATGAATACAAGAGAATGATGGCCCCCCTGGAGCTGCTGGCAACTTGTCTCCTAAAGCACTCCAGGATACTGCCACCTTAGCAGGAAGGGCACGCTGCTGGCTCATGTTCAGATCCTTGTCCACTAGGATCTTTAGGTCCTTTGATGCCAGGCTGTTTTCCATCTTGGTGGACCCCAGCATGTAGTGTTGATTGGGGTTGTTCTTCCCCAGGTGCAGGACTTTGCAATTCCTCTTGTTGATCTTCCTGTCAGCTCATTTCTCAGCCTGTCAAAGTCCCTCTGTATGGCAACATAACTCTGGCCTATCAGCCACTCCTCCCAGTTTGACATCAGCTGAGATTTGGAGGGTACACTCTGTCCCATCATCCTGCACATTAATAAAGATGTTAAACAGAGCTTGACCCAATACTGAGTCCTGGGATACACCACTAGTTAGCCTTCAGCTAAACTCCTTTACCTCCACTGGGCTTTACTTACTCCTTTACCTCTTTTTCCCTTAAAAATTATCCTATGTTTTCCACAAGAATACGTACTTATTGATAAAGTGATAATACAATGTGGAATCTGCTTAGTAAAACTGTAGCTGTTGTGAATCTTTGAAACTGAAAAGTAAATTGGAATACTATTGTCTATGTCTGTATTTATCATAAGATATATAAAATTATTCCAGTTGTTTCTTACCTTTGGCATTTTCTTTAATGCAGGAGCAATTTTTCTCTGCATTGACAGCTCCCAGATCTCATTGTATTTGAAGATCATTTGCAGTATCCTGAATATCCAGCAAATTAGTGGTGCTTGCCAGTCACAAAATGCTGTTTCAGAGTAAGATGGAACTGAAGATGGAAACTGTCAGCCAGCTCTGAAGTATATAGCTGGAATAAACTCAAGAGAGTTGGCAAAAGGACTGACATGAAGGTCTTGAAGAGAAACGTCATTAAGTATTCAGGTTACTTTCCCAAACCAAAAAAGGTTATTAATTGTGGATAAGAGAAGCAGTGAAATACTTATTTAAGTCTTATTTAGCCAGGTATATGTGTTCAACTCCATTTATTTATATTTTTAATCCTTTTCAACCTTGCCTAATATCATTCCATTATAGTTTTAAGAATATAGTAATAAACTACAATAATAGAAAGTGGGTACATATCGTTACTTCACTTGATTTTAACTCTACTTCATTCTCCTCTGTAGCTAGGTAATGTTATATAGTACTTGCAAATACGTTTCATGTCTGAAATTCTCAAACACCACAGAGGTTGTGTATTAGATTACCTTTCATCTATTCACAAATGCATAGACCACTCTCTTTTTGATTAATCCCTCTGTATTGTTTTGCAGAAACTGGTAGTACTAAAAATTATATAATGAATTACATTTTTAAGTCATAGAATCATTTAAGTGAAAAAGAAATTATAGCTTTTAATGGTGAGTTTTCTCTGTATTTGTACAAACCTGTTTTTGCCAAACCACACACAAATGCTAAAATTACTAATTCTACTACATGCATTTCTTTGGAGGAAGATATCCTTAAAAGGACTATCTTGTATGCTGTTATTTAGGCTTCTTTTCAGTCCTTGACAGAAGAGTATAAAAGGATAAACAGGGCTGCTAAACAGATGATAATTCCTTAGCCAAAACCTGATAACAGAAAGTGACTTCTTGTCACTGTCCATGGCATCAGATAATTCTTGGTTTATTGGCCTACGGCTTAGCAAATGATTCCTGTGGCTGCTGGATGCACAAGTCTCTGTCTACACATACCTGAGGCCAGTTGATGTAATGCCCAAATGCCAAAGCATGTGAGAATATATTGAATGCCTCCCATATTAATTCAGTCCCAGGGCATGTAATCCATTCCTGTGATAGGTGCCAAATGATTTTAAAATACTGTGTTGTGCTGCAGAGAGATTTTTCTAGCTCTGATGAAGTGAGCTAATGTAAGACTGAAGATTTTTAGCCAAATGTTTTTGTCTTTGTTATTGTTAGTAAAGGTAATAGAAATAGTAGCAATTACAGTTTGAACACTTAATTAATACACGTGTTTGACTGTGGTTAAATTATAGGATGCACTGGAGGCTGAATAGATGATGAACTAAAGTACTGATTAGGGGTCCTGTAGAAAAAATTTATTTGGTCACCAGAAATACAGAAGATGGATTGAAGAAGAAAATTGTCCATGCTCCAGAAAATTCACTGGTAGGCGTGGGAGAAGAAAGAGGATGAATTGCTGGTAAATTAGCTAAAGGAAGGAGAGAGATGTATTGAAGGGAAAAGAGAAGGTAGATCAAAAGAGAGGCAGACTCTTGAGTTGTTGGATCTCCCAGTCACCAACAGTGACTAACGGTGACTTGTTGGATCTCCAGGTCACCAACGGTGACATTCCACCATCTATCCAAGTCACCAACAGTGACTTGGATAGATGGTGAAATGATGGTATCATGACCCAAAGGCTTATCTGGCCTGTGAGTGTGTAAAGATTGTGACTGTTGATTTGTAGGATTCCATAATACACAAAGACACAGAGGCTTTACTCTGTACATTACTTTATTACAGATTACCATGAATGCCACAAAAATCACCACAAGTACACCTATGATTAATATAGTGTATACATATTTATACATAAAGCTATTATAAATTACCGTTAGCAATCAATAATACAGTACCAATCAGTAGAATGGTAGCAGTAAATAACAGCAGCAACCAGTCATATAGCAACAAGAAATATAACAGCAACAGCCAACTAGGTATATACTATTACAGGTTACCACATACTTATCATTAGTGAACAAACTTGTCCACAACATAACAACAGATATACTTGTGATAAATTACAGATACAGATATATATAATACGAGTATCAAGTGAATTATATAGATTTGTGAAGGGGCCAAACCATATCAAAGGGGAGGACAAAGTGGTCCTGGAGGGGACCAGCTGTCCCAGAAGTGGGAAGACAAAAAGTAGATCTAAAGGAAGATGAATAAGATAACATAGTCTCATCTTAAAAATGGCTGTGTCAAGGAGTCTAGAGTCAGGTAGGCATCCCTGGGGGGAGTCCAAGATCTCATAGAAAGCTTGTGTGAAAAGCATATCCTCTTTTTCTGTTGGGTTCTCATACGTAGAATATTCTCAGAGAGGCTACACTTTGTATAAAAATTAAGTCCCTTTTATATCACAGAGATAATCTGGAATCTCTGCTAAGGCACATAGAAAACAAGGAGGTGAAGGCGACAGCCAACGTAGCTTCACCAAGGGCAAATCGTGCCTGACAAATTGGGTGGCCTTTTATAATACTGCCACAGACTTGGTGGAAAAGGGCAAAGTAACAGATGTCATCTACTTGGACATATGCAAAGTGTTTGATATTGTCCCGCATGACATCCTGCTCTCAAAATTGGAAGGTCACAAATTTGATGGACAGACCACTTAGTGGATAAGGAACTGTCTGGATGGCCACAATCAAAGGGCTGTAGTCAATGGCTCAATGTCCAAGTGGCAGCCGGGAACGAGTGGTGTTCCTCAGGGTTCGGTACTGGGACCAGTGCTATTTTACATCTTTGTTGGAGACCCAGACAGTGGGATAGAGTGCACCCTCAGCGAGTTTGCTGATCACACCAAGCTCAGTGGTGCAGTAGACATGCTGGAGGGAGAGGGATGTAGAGAGTCTTGAGAGGTGGGCAAGTACAAACCTCATGAAGTTCACCCAAGCCAAGTGCACCTGGGATGTGGCAATCCCAAGCACAAGTACAGGTGAGGCAGAGAAGGGCTGGAGAGCAGCCCTGAGGAGAAGGACTTGGGCCTGATGGTGGATGAGAAGAAGCTCAACTGGAGCCAGCAGCGTGCATTGGCAGCCCAGAAAGTAAACTGTATCTTGGGCTACATCAAATTAAGTGTGGCCAGCAGGTCGCAGGAGGTGATTCTAACCCTCTACTCTGCACTCATGAGACCCCACCTGGAATACTGTGTCCAGCTTTGGAATCCTCAACATGGAAAGGACATGGAACTGTTGGAATTGGTCCAGGGGAGGGACACCAAGAGGATCAGTGGGCTGGAGCACCTCTCCTGTGAGGACCAGCTGAGAGAGTTGGGCTCTCTTGGAGAAGAGAAGGCTCTGGGGAGACCATATGGCAGCCTTCCAATACCTAAAGGTGGCCTCCAGGAAAGCTGGAGAGGGACTCTTTACCAGGGAGTGTAGTGACAGGATGAGAAGGAATGGTTTTAAATTGGAAAAGGGGAGATTTGCACTAGATACTAGAAAGAAATTCTTTCCTGTGAGGGTGGTGAGGCATTGGAACAGGTTGCCCAGGGAAGTTGTGGATGCTCCACCCCAGTAGTGTTCAAGGCCAGGCTGGATGGGGCTTTGAGCAACCTGGTCTAGTGGGAGGTGTCCCTGCCCATGGCAGGAGGGCTGGAACTCAATGATCTTTAGGGTCCCTTCCAATGCTAACCATTCTATGATTCTATAATTTTGTGGTTCTATAAGAGGGCATAGGACACTAAGGCTTCAAACTTCCAATGAGTGCAGTTCATTTTGGTTTTTTTTTGTCTGTTACAGCCATTGACAATGGTGTTTTCTTTCCTTTCAGACCCTTTTTTTTTTTTTTCAAGACTGTTTCCATTGTTTCACATGATAAGCTGCTGTTACTGTTTCTTGGGTTTGCACTTATTCATGGCAGCTCAGGATGTCTCTGCTTTCTAGGCATGGCAGCTGTGCTTCAAAGAGGCCCGCTGTACTTTTCAATGATGTTTCTGATTCCAAAGCGTAGTTCCCAGGCTCACAGGTCCCAGGCTGGGAGGCAATTTCTCTGTCAGAATTTTAGAGTAGATGTTTTCTTCTGTTCACTAATTTTCCCCTTCGAACCAGGCCACCTTTATGACTGATCATATTAGGTAGCAATAGGGCTGGAATCCCTTTGGCCCTTGAGAATTTTTGTGTTCACAGCACTCCCCCCTTGTCCTTGCTAAAGCCTTGCACCACCTCCTTATTCTTGGTTCTTCACAATTCGCGTGGAAACAAAAAATGGGTGGTAATTCTGGCTGCAAGCATCTAGAGCAATTTGGAAAGAATGGGAACAGCCTGGAGAGAAGGCATTAGAGAGAAGGATCTTTTTAGCCTGCTGGCACTTTACTATTCAGCAGCTCTTCTGCACTCTCTGTCTAACATGGAAGATGAAAAGGGACATTAAAAAAGCAGGAAAAGAGGGCATCAGGTATTAAAACTATAAGGCACTGTCTTTCCCACCTCTGGGGAGAAAATGAGATGGGAAAGAAGTGAAAACACTCTACAGAGTCCAACTTTAGTCAGCCTTGTCCCAGGCCAATGAAATTCATGAGTTCATTAGCATGTGAAAGTAATTTGGTTAGAATTGAAATCTAAAAAGAGGAAAGAATATGAAGAAAAAACAGTACAGACAGGCATAGTAAGTACTGAGTTATACATACATGTTAGCTCCAAAAACCTTTATAAGATGATCCAGAAAAAAGCTCCAGGTTTTCCACAAGTATACACTACCAGTGAGAAACCAAAAGACTCTATGATTTAGGAATGACTGTGCTTTTCAGTATTCTTTCACTGTGACCGAAGTGAACCAGTCTTAAGTAGAGATATTTGTCTTGTTGACACAATATCCTTCTCAATGACGCATTTGAATGAAATAATAAAAAATCAGATTCCACACTGAATTTATATCATGTGACAGACATCATCTTGTTGTGGACTTGCAAAATAGCCTGTAAAACTTAAAGGGGTACAATTCTGGACCCATTGGCTCAGCCTCAACATCAAGCCAAATTTACAAAGTGTTTTCTCTCCTGTTATTAGTACAATATTGCTTATGATTGCTGTGTAGAAGAAAAATAAGTTAAATGAAGAAATACACAAATAGTCTTGAATGCATGAGAAATTTTATTTTAGTTCACAAACAGAAATAGTGAAATTTGATTAATAAATTATTTGCTATGAATTATTCACTGAGTAGTAATTTAGAGTCAGCTGCCTTTCTCTATACAAATGAAGAGAGAACAGTAAGTGATTTGTAATATAATGGTTTTTTAAAGTTCGGTATTGTTTCTCACTGTCTTTTTATTTTGTCCTCTGTCTCCTCACAATAATTTCATTAGCAGACACCATGCAATCTTGCCTCTGGGCGTGAGCACAGAAATTAGTGCCAATGTATTATTTACAGAGGTTGATCAAGTCTTCTTAGTGTGGCTATAGAAAATGTACAAAGTACCATCTTTTGCCTTCAGAAAGGAAAGCATGAATGCTGAGCATGAATCAGATGAACTTTTAAATGAGATGAAACTTTATCCATTCTGATTCCCAAGTCACAATTAAAAATCCTCCAAAAACTCCTCTTGTAGCAAGATGAAAAGTATTTTTTCACAAAAGCAGGCTATACACTAAAGCAGGGCTGAGATTGTCTTACCTTCTAAGCATATTAACAAGATTTAAAATGTTCGTGTTTCCTCTAACCTCTGGATAAACAGAATAACAGTCTGGCCAGCTGCTCCACAATACATTTCAGAGTGTTAAAACAAAGGAACTAAGGTGTGCTTGATGTGTGAAAATGATGAATAACTATAGAACGCATCTGGCAAATGTGATGTGAAGGTTAAAGTCAAGTTCATAAACGGAGTAGTTGCATTTTGATGTAGTCAAATAATTACACCTTTCTCTGTTTCTCTGTTTTGTATACATAACATCCAAAATGGATTGCATATAAAAATATTAATATTTCAAGGTCAATCACTGAAGAGTTCGCTAATTCCTTTAAAAAATTCCCCATAACCTGTAAATCCCTCCTTGTGTGAATGCTCAATGGCAGTTTGCAATTAAAAATTACTTTTCTAACAGGAAGTTTCTGGCACTGGGGCATGAATCACAGTTTTAGGAGTGAGATGTCTTTTGTGCTACAGAAGCATGCAGACATGCACAGGCCATAGGCTCTGTTCCAGCCTCCACAGGGGAAGGCCTCCTTACACAGGGTCTGGGCCCTTCTGCCTTTTTTCCTTTCATTTTCCCTCTCTGTCTCTTTCCTCTCCAATCTGACTGCTTCTGCCTCTTACCCTTGATCTGTGTTGTTAATCACTTTTGCTCCTGCTTTACCCTGCCCAGAGCTTCCTGTCTGTTTTCCCTCTCTTCTTCTCTATTTGTATTTACCTTTCTACCACTTTTGACCTGAATTCCCTTTTTGCTGTTGTCTTAACCTTTGTCTCACCTGTATTGCCCTTTCTGTTTTTACTGTTGTATGATACCTTGCCTGGTTATTGTGATTGTCCCGGGGGCCAAGTTGTCACTCTATGGTACAGTACTTGCCCAGCTGAAAACAAAAAAATGTGCTACATGTTTCTCTACAGTTTATGTCCATGAAGGTGATAACAGTGTGAATAAATGTCACTGTGGAGCAGGGTTGCTGATGTCAATGCAGGAATAGAGACCTCTATCTGTTACATCAACCTATAAGTGTTTTTTGGTAGGGATGGAGTCCCTCCATACATTATGGGCTAGAAAACATATTTCTGATGCAGAACCATGCCACAGTGTGGAAAAGAGAGTAGGGTAAGGAGTGTAATCTCTTTAATTTAGCCACAGTGACTCCACTATTGGTAAAGCAATCTCTTGTAACAGCACTGCTGTCTCTAGTCAAACTTTCCTGTCAGACAGATAATTTTAAAGAGACACTAATGCACCTTACAATGTATCTGGTCTGGTATTAGATTTTTGCTTATGAATCTCTGAAAAAGCTGACTTCAGTGACTTCCTAATGGTAATCTGTAATTTGCTGATGCAAAATCTTGATGACATAATGGATTCACATGGTTGTTATTTTACGCTTCAAAAGCTCTAGAACCTGTATGCATCTGGTCACTAGTTTTTGACATCTGTTTAGTATTCTGAGAATCTTCACTGGCACTGTATTTACTGTCTAATTGTGTTCTCCTTTAAAAAGGCAAATCTCTTTAATTTACCAGTTGTGACTGAATGTTGCACAGCACTTTCACTGGATATCTCTGTGTTGTAGTTTTCTTGGATGACTAGTCTACACAAGAATTTTAGCCTCCCAAAGTGCTCTTTTTAGCTCTTTTTAGTGCTAGTAGGGTCTGAGTTGTGCTGGATCCCCCCGTACACCTTTGTTGTACTAACTTATGGTGTTAACACCTTGCTATATTAAATAACAACCATGGTAGGTCTGTCTTATTGAATTAGTTGTTTGTTCTTTTTTTTTTAACTTTAGTCCAAGAGCTCTAGCTTTTTTTCTAGAAGTTTGTATTGTGTCTGATAATAGAGTTCTGCTGTATTTCCTTCACAATTAAAATGGAAGTGCAGTGAACTTTACTGCCTTCTATACAATTAAAAAATGGTTACGTTTTCCTGTATATTAACTTGGATATTATC
>VZTM01037673.1:13249-64690 GCA_013400555.1 Jacana jacana
TAATTCTCAATGTTGCTCTGATTTTTTTCCCTCAGATTTTGCTCTTTTCTTTATGAACTAGCCAATGAGAAAAGACTTAGGATGGTATTTAGTCAAAAAAAGGAGAAGCCTTAGAAGAGTTATTGATAGTCTTCCTATTTGTAATGCTTGCAAAAGAGAACGTACAGGATGTTCAGTGCACACATTCTGACTTCTGTGGTCTCCAGAGGGTGAATCTCCTAAATGATCTCCTGACCTTCCTGATGATGCTTTTTCCTTGTGTTTTTTGTTTCTTTTAAAGTTTTTCTCTGAACCTTGAATCACCTTGATGGGAGAAGGTTGCATTCGCATTTGGTGGCACCAAATACACTTTGCAGCCATACTGGCACAGAAACAACTTCTACTAGTATAGAGCTTTACTGGTCTTCTCTGTTAAAAGTGTACTGAGGGAAAGGGAAATGAGATCTTTCCATAGGTGGTTGTGATCTGATAAGTAAGTGCGTGTGTTGCCTAAAACTATCCCATTTGCAGTGCTGCTCTATCAGTCTGTAATACTTTTTAGTCTAATAATTTTAGCCAAATGATTCAAAGCATATAGTCAAATGCTTCTCAAAAAAAAAAAAAAAAGCCAACCAACAACACTCCACCCCCAAAACCATCACATTGTTTTTCCTTCTCCTGTTTTAGTTCCTTATCTCAGTCCCCACTCTGCACCAGGCACAGCCCCAAATAAATAATAAGTCTCATTGTAGGAATGATGCTTGCATGACCTTAGAAAGACTCAGTAGAATTACAGCTCTGATTGGAAATTGCTGCTGGTCTTCTATTGGTGCTTTTAAAAGTTATCTATTACTCAGTCGGAGTTGCATTAGGTGTTTCAGCTTCTGAAAGAACACTTTATTGCTTTTCTGTAAACTTAGAAAGGTTATCAGCAATTATGTGTGTGCTTTCCGTCTTCTCTATAGATAAATATATATTTTTAATAGCCAAATTCAGATTGCAGAGGCAACATTGAGACTAACTGGCATTAAGCCAAATTCCAATAGCATCACAGTGTGGTACAGGTCAAGACTTAATTTAGTCTGGCTACTAGTGTGAACAGCTTCTCCTCTAATGTCATCTCTTTGCTCCTGACATAGAATAATAGCTACTTCTATTTACATCTCATTTTCAAGGTGTAAAACTTCTATGCTAGCACTAAGCAGGGAAGAAAGGTACGGGATAAAGATAGTGTCCTTGCTATAGTTGAGTTGTTTCTGGAAGAATAGAAGTAGGTGCTGGGGACTTGATTTTCACCCTACTCTCTTAATAAATAAATAAATAAATGTAAGATAAGGCTTGTATCTTCAAGTCACCTAGTTAGTGTACAAATATATGTTCATTTATTTGTGAAGCCCTCCAGTTTCTAATTTAAATGAATCTGCTGCAGGAATCTAGAATGTGGAACCCGAGTTTTGCAGAGACTATAGGTCTTTGTTAGAGAAGTGAAACCTACCTTATGCTTGTGAATAATGTCTTGAAATATTGTTTTTTTCAAACATGTAGTAGAATCACAGGCACATTTTCTTATATTCTAGTTCTTTATCTCTCCTTACAATGATTTTCTCCTTAAAGCCCTTCTTAATAAAGTCACAAAATGTATTCTGTCTTTCTCTCCCTGTTTTTTTTAATAAGCCATACTGCCCTCCATTTCTGGCAGTCAAGTTTCTGGTCTTTCCAAGTTTTCAGTCAGTTACTTGGGAACTCCGCTGCTCGTTTTGTTTAGTAGTATCTGTCTCATCTTCTCCTTACTGCTTATTGGGATTTGAGTTTTATACGCATGGGAACTTTAATCACCGTTTTTTGGCATCTTAACATCTTGAATTAATTTAAGCAGATGAAAGAGATCAATAGGTAGGCTCTTAAATATTCTTGATAGCCAGATGCTCGTATATTTTGCATGCAGAAATCTTCCAGCTGCTGTCAGGTTGACAAATGAACCGAGTTTTGAATCTGTCCCCTGTTTATTTTAATGGCCAAGTTTTCAGGTATTCCAATCCCCATCTTCTGTCTCTGCATTGCAGTGCATAGGCCTAATAGCAGGGAAGCTTCATACGTATTAGTTTAGTATATAGTACATTTCTGGTTTAGTGCCATTTGAAATACTTATAAACATTCAAAATTAACTATCTCCAAACTTAAACTCCAAATACAGAATCCTTTAACTGCTTCAGACTTGCACAGGGGTGCTTGTGGGAGAAGGAGCTTATTTCAGTAGCTGGCTTTTGAGCTCTTGAATTGAAAATGTAATTCTGTCACCTGTGTTACCCAGAATTATTTTTTAATTTGCTATAAAGTTGCTGTAAACAGAACTATCTTGCCTTAGCATGCATGCATATATTTCAGTTAGTTGTAGATATTATTGCATTATTCCCACCTTTGCAAACCCCTGTAGCAGTTACTACATTCTCTGATATTATTTATGGTAAGGACTAGTATCAAAATACCCTTCCTACTGCTGTAGGACAGTCGCACACTGAGAATGTACATAGTGCCTGTTGTCACGATGTAAAGCCTTGAGATTGTTGACACAGAAGTTGGAAGGTAATGCAGCATCTGGGAGCAAGTTTTAAAAGACATTATGAACTATGTTATCTAGAATACTACTAGAATACTTGTTGTAAAATTCAGGCCATTAGATACAATGAAGATTTTATTGTTGCTTAATGACTTAGAAATAAAATAAAAAAAAAAAGAAGTGAAATCCCATGGGTCTAAGCACTGCCAAAATCTCTGCCAAGGTACAATTTGGAAAGATGCCATTTAACCTCCAGGAAAAGATCCTGCCAGAAGCTTGGCCTAATAGCAGAGTGTCAGACTCACTGCCTGAAGAAATAGACTTTAGAGTCTATGGGATGATGGTGATACATAAAAATGTATTAATAAATCCCAATAATGGGATAATACCAACATCTTAGTCCTACATCTGGTTGAAAATAAACACGAGCACTTAACATAGGAGCAGAAAGGAATTCTCTCACCCCTGTATTACTGTTCTTCCTAGTCTAATTTCCTAGGGGAAGGCAATCTGCGCAGTCTGGTCTTGCCAAGTGCCCTCATTTAGTACGTTCAGAAACCACTGGCCACATTCAGCCAAATGTAAACAGAGGCCTAACTTGTCTCTAAGATTATTAAGTTTTTTTTCTAGGTTTGTGAAAAATCTGGGTAGTAAAGGAGAAGAGAAATATAACAGCTCCAGTTTGTGTTGTGAAAGCTTTAGTATTATTATGTAATAGAAACCCCAACTTTGGGGAGGGGGAAGGGGGGGCAGGCGGTAGGTGAGGCAGAGGGGAACCGTTAAATGCCCCGAGACCTGTAAAAGCTTCAATTGCAGCTTGCAGTCAGCAGAGACACAAATCAGTCAGGAAGCCAGGCCTCAGAAACTCTTGTGTGTGCAATATGCCTAATTTAGTTATATCACTGCCATCCTCAAAATTTCCGCTCACAGCACATGAATTTGGAAATTCAGTGACTTTTCCTGGTAAATTTTTTCTATCTCTTAATTTCTCTTTGTATGATGTAGTTTTTTGTACTTACACCTAATACTGCTTTTCCAATGTCATCATATCCATGTACATCTAAATTCTGCTGCCATTGGCAGTGCAAGCCACTGTCATAGGTCACTTTTGTCCCCTATTGCAATTAGCAGTATTATTTTCTTTCATTATATGACAAGCTTACAGTCAAGCCTTCTTTTCATCAGTAAAAGCGTATAGCTTCAAATCTCCAGATTTCAGTTCTGAAACAGAATTTGTGACTGTAACTCCTGATGATGACTTCTGGGGAAGGAAAGGAAGGTGGGATTCTGATGTACAATGATTTCCATTGTAAAAAGTTCTTCTGTGCCTCTCATTGTAATGCTAGTTTTCATCAGTGTGTTTCAGACTTTCTAAGAAGGAGGATTTATTGCTTTGCTTCAGGATACCAGCACAGTCTTGAAAAAAAGTCCTAGAAAAATATTAGCTAAAGAGAATTATGAGAGGAAGAGATGAAAGGCGAAAAACTTGACATTTTCTCCATTGAGTCAGATCTGCCAAAATCCTTGGATTGCAGAGTTGTCAATGATATTTCTTTCGGTATCGTCTTAATTTCTCCTGGGATGCAATATATACTCTCCCATAACTATCTTTGATCAGTAGCAGGGGCTAACGGGTTTATGAGTAACATATGTAATATTGTCCACGGACTTGCAAAATTTATCATTTAAACTAAAAAATAAAAAAATGGGGAAAGAATGAAATCTTCTCAATTAATACTCTTGCTGCACCTGCCCTTGCAAAAAGCAGCGGAATGTTGCCATTAGGTTCTATATATTTAAATGAAATTGCAAGTTGCTGCTGCCACACAGACACCTTCATGGTGGTTCCCAGCTGCAGCAGCACTGGCCACTTCCTTCTCACATTTAATGCTTTGTCTGAGCCCAGGAAAAAGCTGTGAATTTTTGGCAGAGTTTATTTAAGGCAGGTGTTCCTGTTCCTCACTGTGCGAGAGGTCTCCATTCTAAGTCACAATGGAAAAACGCTGCCAGGGAGGGTAGGACTTCAGTTTCAGGATGACCATTTTTCTTTTTTGAATTTTCTTTTTTGAAGCTAATCATGCTTTAATAAAAAACAAAACAAGACAAACCAAACCCCTACCACCTAAAAAAAACCACCAAAAGGAAAAAAAAAAAGGACTAATAATTTGCAGCACCAGTAGCAGATTCAAGCCCAACAGAAATAACGAGTTTCCTTTCAACATTTCTTTACAAAACATTATTTTGGGCATCAGAGCTATGCTGAAAGTGGAAGTCAAATATAAAACATTCTGTCTTGTTGCTTTTCTGTGAAGAAACCTAAAGCAAGTTAGTAAACTTAAATAAGATGGTACTAGTTTACTCATTTGTGTAACTTGCAGGATTCCTAAATCAGTTTGTAGCTGGCTTCACATTTTAACCCAAGGGAATGTGAAATTCAGGTACCATGGCAAGAATAATTGTAGGTGACATTCAGAACTCTGGTTCTGAAGGAACCCACCAAGAGCTTGGGGCCAGCCAAGGCTTTCTCCTCCTTGTCCTTTATATAAAAAAAGCAGCAGCCATGGCCAAAAGTAACTGCTGAAAAGGATATACTGTGGCAATCTCCAAGCTCTTGAGGAATCATAGAAAAGTTGTTTGCTATATGTGACTAGAAAAGGAGTTAACCATCTGTCTTGTTGGTTCTTTAAAAAAAAAGAAAAAGAAAAAGAAAAAGAAAAAGAAAAAGAAAAAGAAAAAGAAAAAGAAAAAGAAAAAGAAAAAGAAAAAGAAAAAGAAAAAGAAACAGCTATCCCAGTTTTGGTCTTTTTTTTTTTATCCTAATGATGTTTATCTGTACACCAGAACTAGAAGTCAGATAGTTTCCTTGCTCATGTGTGTGTTAGAATACAATTCAAGATGGAAGAATATTCTGAGACACAGAATACAGACACTTATACAGTCTTCATAATTTCACAAGGCATGAGTGAATTCACAGCCTCTGCAGCAAAATATAATTGAAACTTAAATAAAGTCGGTACTAGAGCTTGCTGCTCTGTGCGCATCTGCAGCAGCCGCCTGGGTGCTGTTTGCAGCACAGGCTTCAGTGCTGCCCTAGTCAGATATCTGCCCTTGGAACATTTTACAGACTTCTCAGGTACACTACCTCCCTTTACATTTTCTTACAGCTTTTGTATTCAAATGAGTAGTTGAAAAGCAGAAGAGATGTCTTGTTGATAAGTATCGCTGTATCCTGCAAGGCACTAGCATTATGTATAATTTTGGCAGCCTCTGGATTTCGAATGTGAGAAACTTGGCAGGTTTAGCAGAGAATAGTCTTCAAGTGGCAAGTAGCTTGGATGAAGCCACGGGGTGAAATAAGACCAGGAATGACTTCCCTTAAAAAGGATTCATCTGCATTGGCCAAATGCAAGAAAACAGTGGTAGTTTTTCCCCTGATGTTGACAGTGCAGTTCAGTGACACCTGTTAGAGCTCTGTTTACATAGAGAGCATTCATATAATTGAGCACTTGCAACCTGTATTTGTAGATACAGTAACACTTCAATAATTATTTTTGAGCTCACATAAGTGAGGGATGAGACACTTCCTTTTTGAGTTTCCAAAGTTTCATTATTATTTATTCATATTAGGGTAGTGCTGCTCCCAGACACTGCTGTGCTACTTCAGTAATAAGTAGTTTGCCCAGTTCCAGAGAAATAGTAGGCTAAATTAAACACTGCTTTGCTTACTCATTGTCCAAGATCATTTTCTTATTTTGAGTGAACTACATTAAAGTAGGGCCTAAAAATCTTAATCACAGCAGAAGGCAGTTATGATCAGGTTCAACCGGGCCCAGATCATCATGCAAACTCACAGTGAGAAGGCAGGTCCAAGCTTCAGCCCATCCAGAGGTTGGGATCAGCAGGATCCATGGCTGTGACTGAGCTAGAGATCCCACACCATGATAGCCTAGCTCAGGTACAGACTGGTAGCCCTGGGCTGGGCTTAAATAGAGCTCCCGGCCATGGGCGGAGGTGTGTGGAGGCCCCAGGTGAGGCTGCCCAGGGCTGTTAAGGCCTGTTAGCGCACTGTGGGCCCTGAGAGGAACTCTTTCAGTGCTTAAGATAGGGAGGTAAGAGTAGTAGCAAGATGTGCTTGGGGAGGTGCTGTGGAGAGCTTATGTGGTAAAAGACAGAAAAAGTAAAGTTTTCCTAAGCCAGCTGTGTGAACTGATTTTATCTTTTTAATAAAAAGAATGCAACATAAATAATGGAATTTGCTGCAAACCCTCTATGCTTATATGATCAGTACGTTGCAGGTGCTGTCAGGATAGATAGTGAAAAAGGATGAGAAAAAGAGTGTTGAGAAGTGGCTTCACACACAAGCCTGGGAGGTTTTTTCTTTATTTTGTTTATAACACAGTGTGAAAGACAGCATGAATGTGTAGAGCAAAGGGTGAGTGGGCAATGGAAACAGCTGTTGCTAGCTGAGGGAGGGAGCAGGCTGCACCAATTTACATACGTATATATTAAGAGCACTAGTATCTTATTCAGGGGGTGATGGAAATTTAAGAAGTCTGATACATTATTGTTGCTGGCAGGGAAAATAATTATTAATGCTAGTAGATTATGCTGCAGATTAGGTTCTGGAAGAACCACCGGGTAAATTGTGGCAGCATTGCTGGTAGGGGTTAAGCATCTGGAGAAGATGTGGTTCAGTGGTTGATCGAGAGTATTTTGAAGTTTTCTTTGTTTCTTTAGTGTGAAATAGAATTTTCCAAGCAAACGAAACCTAGTCCGTGTTCTTTCCTCCCACACACAACTTACATCCTTTCCTCCAAAAGACCTCTTGGTTTTCGTGGAATAAAGAGCATTTCAGCCTTTAGCTCAAATACGAGGCAGATAGTTCCCTTGCAGAATTTAAATAAGAGACCGGTGTGTTGTCACCTGTAAGTGCAGTGGTTAGAGCAGCTCAGCAGTGCAGTCACTGGAGTGTCAAAAACAGGGGAAAGAGAAGTTTCATTTTAGCAAATGCTGCGTACAACAGTTTTATGAATTGGTTAATGCTATTCTTTGGCTTGCTGCGGTGCACCTGGCAGAAAACAATAGAGAGACAGATGCACACCAAAGCACTGTGAGTTTCATAAAAAAAATGTAGTTGGTTTCAGCATGTAGTAGGTTGAGGGAATTAGAGGGAATTAAATATATCCATAGCTGGCAGGTCTTAATTTGTCAGCTTTTAGCATAGATGATAATGGGCCTCAGTATGAATTTTAAAAATACATGACTTTTACCAACATCAAGGACTATAAAAATATGAATACTCATTTTTCTTGAAGTAAATACAAGATTGTCAGTCTTTTCCTAAGTTGAAGGCAATATGGAGAACATGTGCATACATTTCCCTTTTCATTTGAATTACTATTGTCATTATCATTTAAACAGAACATGAACATATTGCTTAAGTAAATCATTGTTCAGTTATTGAATTCCATTTTATATTTTCTTTGTAAAGAAGTAGAAAGGTGAAGATCTAAAAAATAATTTAGATGGAACGGGATTATTCATGCTGCCTTTTTAGAAAAAATGGTGACGTTTTTACTGTTAACCTAGAAAATATTGGAGGAGTTCAGAGAATTAAGCATCCAAGTATGATTTAAGTACTAACTACTACTTAAATAGTCGGGAGAGAAGGACCTCACATGACCAGAAGAAACCATTTTTTAAAGAAAGACGTCAAGCTTTGCATAAGCAAGGAGAATATAGAAGGGAAAGAACCATGCAAACATTGGAAAAGTTTTAATAGTTTTTGCAGTGAGAACAAGGTAAGTGCATGGAAAAATCTAAGAATTGATAAGGGGAGTCACACAGGGAAACAGCATGTGAAAACACGGTGTTTGTGTTTAGAATGTTCTAGTGAGAGGAACTCGTACTGTTTTTTAGTCAACGTTTTTGGATCTGATTCTGTGTTGCATCTCTTGAGAGTCAGCAATAAAGATTCTGTTTTGGGAGTTACACTATCTCAGATCCTGACTGATCGCTACCAAGAGTTGTTCTTATTTAAGGTGGCATCCCCTAAGATGCCTCTGAACCAATATGCAGCTCTAGATAATCCAAAGCACTTGATGTTGCAGATTAATCCGTTTCCTTTCCCTTCTTCCGTGGCAGTGCAGACAGACTGCTGCAAGTTACCAAAGCACATCGGAAGGGACCACATCATCCCTGTCACATGCAGAATCATTTGATTTTGCTTGTCTGCCACGATCAGTGGGGTCACACACAGATAAAACTACAGAAATACAATCCCTTTATGAAGGATAAGAACAGAAGGAGGGAAAAAAAAAAAGATTGATTGTCTGTGAGGTGGTTGGTTTTTATTTTGATGTGTCATGTGAGGGGCAGAAGGAGTCCTGGACAGTACGCAGACCTATGGAAAATTGAAGATTATTGTTGGGGATTTTTTTTCCTATATATATTAAGGGTTTCCTGGTGCAAGGGCATGTTAATGATATGTCTTACCCTGAAAATGTATTTCAGAGCACATCTAGAAGAGTGTAAAACTGATGAGCTAATTAAGCTGAATAAAAACGAACAAACATCACTGGTGAAAAGATGAGGTTGAATTGACTGAGAAACTGCCCTGTGATAATGGATCAAATTACTTTAAGGGTCTATTAAAATCTCTAAAGAGCTATTTTAATTTTTTCTTTTTTCAGAGAAGGAAACTGACAGTTATAAAGTAAAATTTAGCAAGGTAGAAGAGGTGAAGCTGTACTTGCGTGGGCAGCTCAGCTTGCCAAGCAACTCACTGCCTCTGAAAATGAGAGGTCTCACCATCCACCTTGCTCTCCTGCCTTGCTTCCATCTCTGCTGCCTTCCTTGGGAGGTTGCTTTTGGAGACCTTGCTCTTGACAGGACCCAGTTCCTGACAGTTTTCTCTTTGTACAGGCAGCTTTCTGTCAAGTTGAGGATGACACTGTCATGTTGATGCCAGTATCCAGCTGAGCACTGGAGCTTGTCTGGCAGCTGAGCTGTAGGAGTGGAGCTCTTAAGTGAGGAAAAGGGGACCGTCCTCATTCCCATGGTTCATTTCCATCATTCCCATCCTCATTCCCACTGCCTCACACAGCTGTGTACTGTGTCCTTCAGGATCAAATGGATAATTAAAATATTTGTGTTCAATATCAAACCTGCTTAACTGTTTTACAGAAATAAACTGCCCTGGTGAAACTGCTTCTCCTTTGGAGTCAGGTGTTGAAGTAGAATTTGAACACAAAAAGAAACAAATAATGAACCCAGCCATATTTTTAAGTGTTAGTTCTCTTTTGTCCAGACCAGGTGTTCTGCAAAATGGTTATTTGTTCCATTGGGGTGTCGAATTTGTAAATGGAGATCCTAAAGTCTTTATGTTCAAAAAGCTGGCTTTAAAGGAGATGATAGAGCTGCAACCCTGATGCTCATTACAGGCTGTCAAGCCCATTTTAAGAGCTGGATAAATGCCGAGGGGAGATCCAGCTTTCTGTTTCATCTGGATATGAAATAGCTGTTGAGAAGGGGACTTGCTTCTTTCGTGGCAGCTGATCTGTGTGGGCTGTAGCACAGCTCTGATCAGATCCGCTGTGTTGAAACAGGATTGCTATGCCTTCCCCTGCAGGGCTGGGGTTGCCCAGTATACGTACACACTGCTGCAGTGAGGAGTATGGGTTAAAGCTATGTGAAATATACTTTTGATCTATTTTCCCCAAAAGAAAGAAAGAGCAAGTAGGGAAAAAAAAATGCTTTGAAACAAGTCAAAGTCAGTAATTTCTTCCAAGGCTTGACTGGGGAACATCTTACACAAAGAAACAGGACGTAACAGCATTGACTTGCAGGTTTCATGGCAGTCTTTCTGTTTTCCATGATGCCATATGTGTATTTGTTCTACCCTCCTGTTGCAGGATTTCAGTAGATAGTTCCAGTTTGGTTAAGGCACAGGCTGCAATTCAGGCAAGGCTGGTTACTTTTTTTTTTTTTTTTTTTTTTGAGGGGGGAGGAAATAATATTCTGTGTCTCTCCTGTACTACTATTTAATTGTTTGCAAATTCTTATAGGATTCACATAGCCAAAGCAGATGCAAAGCTAATTTCAGTTAAAAGAATCTGTGTATTCAACTATATGTACACGTACAAATGGTGAATGTGACAGGCTGAATTATTGCTCAAAAATTGTCCTTGAAAAGAGGGATAATATTATACAACCTTTAAAGTCTATTTTAATGGTCTTTTACAAAATTCAGAAAATAGTACTACTAGCTGGACTTGGATTTTTATTCTGGAAAGGTCTTGGGTTCTTACTGCTCCAGTATGAAGTTATGGGTATATTTGTGCAGTCTGTAAAAGCATGTCCGTGTCAATAGAGTATTTAGGTCTATTTTATGAAAATGAAAACCAAATTTTTCTTACCAGCAGCTGACATCAATCATGCCCTGCCCCCCCAGTAACCTTTAATGCTAAACAATGTTCCAAAAGGCAAATTTATTAGATCACCTATTTAGATTGTCTGACATCATTCTGTCATGGCAATGAAATGATGTACATGGAAAAATGTATTACCTCTGCTTTTAGACAAAATGAGTTTACGATGATTAATGGTTTTACTGCAAGGATGAGATAAACTGGAAATGGCCAGCCTTTTCAAAGTGAAACAGGACCTATGCTCATTCTTCCTCCCTTCTTTTCTTCCCCTATTGTAAAATGGTTTGGGTTTTGAGTAAATTAAAATGCACACATTATTTTGTGTAACTGAAGTAAGCTATAAACGCAGGGTATCCATGGTAACATCACCACAGAACTGGGAATCGAGACAGAAGAGAGAAAGCAATTACCTTGAAGCACAAGGTCTAAACTCTCACGACGGCAGAGGACCTGGATCACGTATCCCATGAGTAGTTGTAGCTGTTGAGGGAGCAAGATGTTTCATCTGGGGATGAGCAAGCCAAAGGGTGATCACGTCCTGCTGTCCCTCCTGGTCAGCATTTCTGTGATTCTATGATAAAACTGACTTTGGGCAGAGGACTTGGAGTGCAGAATGGTCATGTGAACAGCACAACAGAATTTTAACAAGAAAGCAAAGTGCAAATCATATTTTCTGATATGTGCCTTAAAATGACACTTGTAACACTTCCTTTAGCTTTGTAAGAGCTGTCTTTTCCTTAGATGTCATATAAATAACCAGTCATACACAAAGGCCTGAGCTGAGCTGAGAAGATGATGCTGAGTAAGACCGCTGAAATATTTTCTTTACATATGCTGCCTGAACCAAACCCCAGAGGCCATTATGGCATGAGCTCTTCAACTGTGGACATACTTAAGTGTAGGAAAAATGTATATAGTGGCATTTTTTCCCAGAGGGCTTATGGAACAAATTCAGTGTGATAGAAAGAAGGCAAAGGTTGAGGTGAGGACTGCCGGCAGTGCATGGTACGTGGCAGCAGTCACAGGATGTAGCATTTGGGAATAAATAGAGGATGAATTCTTTATGCCCGCCCAAGCACGCGTTGCCCTGGGACCCCAGATTCTTCATCGCAGCCCATGCTGAAGGCTGAGGCACAGGGCACGGTGCTGTTGCCTCAGTTGGAGCTTTGATGCATCGAAGGTCAGGGTGGTGAAATGTGGAAAATGAACTATCGGAGGAAAATGAGAAGTGGATGAATTTACAGTTATGGTTTGTCCTTGGTGACATTGACTGGACACCTGTCTGTGAGGGCACACTTGGCAATGGAAAATCACTTGCTGTTGGATTCTGTGCTTCCAAATGCATTTGCAAGTAAAAGCAAAAGTGTATTTAAATTAGTAATTAAAAATACACTTAGGCAAGTCATACCACCGTTTTGAAGAAGACAGCAGCATCACAACAAGCATTTTAACTGTGTTATTTTTATTCAGATGATTAATCCATGTCTTGGCACTAGGCACACATTGAATTTAGCATTCCACTGCAGTTCTCTGTGTGCAGTCTTGAAATTTCAGCACTATCCTTCATTGATTTCTGCCTGCAGTCCAGACTCTTGAGAGCTCTTCCAGATAGAAGCCTCTTTGCTGAATTACATGGCTGTTTATCAGGAGCCGTGTACCGTTGTTCTCCTATTCTCTGTTTAAATGGCTTGGCTTCTCCTCTGATACAGGTTATTGATGGTCAGTTCCCTGCTGCACGTGTCATTTGTTCATCTGGCTGTTTGTTTTCTAACATGAATGATTTCCTGGAGGAACAGCCAGAAAGGAGCTGAAGGAGGTTTAACACATCGGTAGGCAGCGCAGATACAAAAGGCTGTTACATTCTCTGGAGTACCTCTGCTCCAGTCCCATTTGCTGTCAGCAGCAGCAGGGGTTTCTGACTGAGCGTTTCTTTGTCCTGTTGTTGGTTTGGTTTTGTTGTTGGTATTTTTGGTATGCTTGTTTTTTTAAGCTAGAGTAAAATCTGTGTTGAGCTAAATGATCATTTGGACGTAATTTCCAGCCTTGCCGCCCCTGTTCTGTCAGGTGGATCCGGTGGTCTCTATTAGACCCCTCACGCTGCTGGAGTGTAGAGCCTCCCAGGGAGCTCTGTGGCAGCAGGTGTCTCAGCATCAGTGTGACCTGCTTGCACGCTCTGTCACCTTTACTGACCAGGAGGCAGACAGGAGATGTGTTGAGTTGAATCTGGAAGGATTTTTTTCCCCTAGTTTAGGGCTTTTATAATGCTCTAGGACTTATCCAGAATCCCACATGCTATGGCAAAATTCAGCCAGCCAGATGGTCATATGATTTCTCTTGTGACTGCTGCTGAGCTGGAGGCAGCCTCTGTGAGAATTTCATCCATCACAACGAGTTCCATTGGTTGAAACTGCCTCAAAATCCAGTTGAGATTTGCCCAGTGAAAACGTGGTAGTTGAGAGATGGGTCCTGGTGGCAGATGTATCATTTCCTTTCCAGCAATCCTGCTGTTGGCTCTTAGTTTTTGATCTGCCGTGACACCTCTGTTTCCTCTTGAATCACTGCCACAGTTGGCTGCCAGCAAACGCTTGCAAGGTTTTCAGGAGAGCCTGAGCTGTAGCTGTAGCCAGGATGGAGGCTGTGCTCGCATCCCACAGGACCTTTCCCAGCCAGCCCATGCACAGGGATCTGGCACCCTGGCTTCCCTAATGTGGGAATGCTGGTGCTTGGCTAGGCTGGTTGTGCATATATAATGATAATGGCCTTGTTACATCCTAAATTAACCGCACTGGTACCACTTGTGCAGTGCTAATGAGCTCCTGTCATACCCCAGGCTTGGCATTGTGCTGCGCTGGGCTTCAGCTAAGACAGCTCTACAGTTGCATGGCGTCCAACTCACGACCACCTTCTTACAAGCTGCTTAAAATAACTGAAGAAATAACCTTATTATTATTATCAGAGGTTTCAAAGGTTTCAAACAAAGGCATTTTGACTGACAAAGTCCTGGAAGTTTGCACCTATTCGGTTCTTGCTAGTTTAGGAACCGGCAAAGGTTTTCTGTGACTGAAAACTTAGAGAGACCAGGACTTCTGAAGACATCCAAACCATTGTTTAGGACTAGGTTGCAAGCCTTTTTCTGTTAGTATTCCTTTGCAGAATTTCATACTTGTTTGAAAGAAAATAGAAAAGATGGAAACACATATTTTGCTTTTCCCATTTGCTCTCCTGGTAAATGAGAAAATGCTTAATGAAGGAATTGAGGCAGTCTTTAATGATGCCAAATTGAATTTTTTATGATGAGATTTTAGTTTGCTTTAATTTCCTGATTTCCTGGTGTATGTGGGGGAGGAGGGTTAGTATTTGCCTTTTTTTTTTTTTTTAAGATGTGCTCATATGTCTGCCACTGGAGTACTGGGATGTGGTTGCTTTCTACCCATGGAGCTTTATACAAAGATTTAATGAACTGCTGAAGGCTTAGTGCACATCTGTGGATGTGAGTCTGTAGGTGAGGAAGAGAACTATGAATGGAGGAGCAGGAGAAATAAATTCTAAACTAGGCAGTAAGCAGTTAAGCTGAAAGTATGGAGCACAAGTGCCAACAGGAAAGGGACTGCAGGATTTTAAATGTGGTGACACCATGTGTTTGAGAAGCATGTTCCTCATGTAAAACCATGTCCGACTCATTGCCCTGGCAACTTCAGCACATCAACCTGCTCATTATTTTTGTAAATATACGTTTGTATTTGGTTTACATGTAATTTTGGGCATTACTTTCAAGGTTTAACAACTGCTGTGAGCAAGTCTCACCAGTTACCTCATTTCTAAATGTCTTTAAGGGAAACAGTAACGTGCCTTTTCTTACTGCCAGGAGATTTTCTAGGGGGTCTTCTGGCACTGGTTCCTAAGATTATCTCAGGTGTCCTCCCATGAGAAGCAGGGCTGCTCAGTGCCCTGCATGGGCTCTGACTTATAAAGAACCTGCTTCTTCCCTTTCTGGATTTTTAACTGAACAACCTTAAATACAGAATTTTGCTATCTAGACTGTAGAAACATTACCAACTCTAGTATTGATATTATCTAGACATTTGAGGATGATGCTGTATTATTAAATAGTGCAGATGTTAAAGGCACACTTAATGTAAAGGAGAAGCAGCATTAATACAGCTGGAGAACTGAATGGTCCAGATTACCACTTTTCAACAGCCAAAAAGCTGCTTATGAGGCAAGAAGCACCAAAAAGAAGAGACTGCAGTCTGCAGAGATGACAGGTCACAATATGCAGAACCCTCTCAGTCAAGATGGAGCATTGTGGTTTGGGATTTGTTTTGTCTGAGCCTTTATTAAAAACAGAGGCAGTAGTGAGATCATTTTAGAGCTGTATAATTCACTGGCAGATACTGTATTTGCTGCAGTCATGTTCTACGAGAATGAAACAATGACAACAGCCAAATCTCTGTAGAATTAATTGTTTTTACCTGTGATTGGTTTTAGTAATTGTGGAACTTATGTTTACCCCCATTCAGCTGACTGTTTCAGGATGCTCGTGTTCTGATACAAAAGCCAGCACATTCCACCTAATGTTGTCACTACCTATGGAAAAGGAGAGGCAAAATGAAGCTCAGAAAGCTGTTTTTCAAAAAAACCTGCCAGACCTGACACATTTATACATCTATAGGTAGGTATGTGTGTATATACAGATAAAAAAAATAAATGAGACCATATAGCTTGAAATATCTACTGTACCTTATACTTGGTCCTTATGGTAAGATGATGTATGTACATCTGTGTCTCCTTTCCATTGAAAGTTTCTGTTTTCTAACTACAGGGAGTTGACAGTCAGGAAGGCGAGTCCACGAGATGGTGACTGGCTTCTGGAGAAACAAATAAGAAAACAAAAAAGGCAACAAAGGTAACGTGGGGGTGAAAAATGAAGACAACATAGCTGAGAAACTAAAAAAACCTAAGCCCAAGTAATTCTCCTGCACTGGAACCAGAGTGACATAGGATAGTCCCAGCTTAAATGTAGGCCAGCTGGATTTGTATTCAGATCTTTAAATATCAGATAATTCAGATCTGTAAACAAGGTAAATTAATACTAGGGTTGTTTGCTTATGAGGTAGTTTGCCTCAGGGTGTAAAATGGACCATTTGTTTATATAACGCTAAAAACATTTTGGGACAGAAAGACTCCCCTAAAAACCATCCCATCTATAGCATTACATCATTGCATAAAAAAACCCATTGTTTCATAATAAATGTTTTCTTAACAGTGTGAGAAACTGAATGTCCTATTTGCTATAGCAAGCAGAGGTTACAGCCATCATAAGTAGTTTGTTACACTTATTTCCTGTATTGTACGGGAGCTGGCTTTACTTCTGTTATTCTTATTAAGTAACGAATTGATGCTCTACTGCTGCTACAGAGATGCCCATCCAGGCACAGTGCTGACGACAGACTCACGGGGAAGCTCCCTAGAAGCTCTCAGTAGTCCAGCACCTTACCTGAGTTGGCATGATTTCTCCTGCTGCAAGGGAGTCTCCTTGACAGGCGAGCGGGTGTGCACCATCTCTACCTTGGACTTAGGGCACTGAAAAACAGTAGGAAAACCCAACCACCGATGCTAGGCATGGTGCTGCCGGCCCTGCCAGGCTATAGGCACACATACCTTATTCTGACAGTACCTAAATATCTAAAATATCTAACATACTTACTGGAGTGAAACTTGAGGTGGGTTACTTTCAGTTTCTTGTTTTTTCTAGATTGCCATCTTTGGTTGTCCCTCTATGCCAGCAGGAGGATTGCAGAGGACCATTAATCCATACCTTTACGCACATCTTTCACCCAAAGGTAATTCCAGAGGAAACCACTAAATCTTGCAGCAGCATCACTCAGGTGTCTATCCGGAGTGCTCTGTCTACAACTGCAGAACGGCAGTTGGTTCTGGGTAGCGATCCGTGTCAGGAGTGGTTGGCGCTCATTGAGCACACGGTCCCACAGGTTGCTGGGCTGTTCCCTCTGGTAGGCAGCCTAAGTCAGAAGAGCTGGGCGTTGTCGTTTGGGAAGCCTCAGCAAGGACTATTGAGGACTTACTGTGGTGCCCTCTTCCTCCAGCAGAGCAGCTCCAGCAATTCCAAGGGCTGGTACCGTACCATGCTACATGACAACGTGTCTGCTGTGAATGTTGGGCCAAAAAGCAGGGGGTACAATTCCATAGTGAGCTGATTAGCAGCTTGCTGCCCTTTGGCTTTTGAAAAGAATTTCCGTCTTTTTTAAAATACTATCTACAAAACCAGCACACGGTTAGAACATAGTACTTCTGTGTGATGGGTAGAAACCATGACCTATCTATGCAGGCTTCTGGGCAATTTGATGAAATGGTAAAAGATGAGGGGAACTGTTTAAAAGACAAATATTGTTGTCTATATAGCTCATAGGAGTTACTGTGATTTTACTGCAAAGTAACATGACTACCGAAAGAACTGAAAATGGGTGTTTTGTATCTGTTGCCGAGTTCACAAGATGGTCACTAGACAGTATCATAGTTGCAGGCTATTAAAGATGGAATCTGTGCATGAATTTGGCACAATACCATTCTAGCTTAGGGAAAAGCAAAAAAATGCTAATTGGTACGTGGATACAAATTAAGAGTTTAATATCCCATGCAGCTGTTTACATCTGCTTAATTAAGCAGCAGTGACTTCACATTAGCATTGCTATGATACCATAAATACACACAAGAGAAAAAGGTACAATCATGTTAGCCACCCTCTTAATGTCAAATCAACTCCAGTTAGGTACTGTTTATTTCAGTGTTGTTTTTTAATGATTAAAGAAAGGTCTTCAGGTTTAAGGAGGATCTTCCCGGCTGATACATTTGGTTTTGGTACAAGTGCCAGGATATAAAAAGACTACGCTCCTGTAGGCAGACAGTCTAAGCACTAGATGAAGAGCTCTAATGGAAACCACTAACTTAAATATAGTTGGAAGTCAGCAGGTAATTTCGCTTTTTGAGCCTTTACAAGAGCATCACAGTCATTCTGTACAGTAACAGAAGGTAAGTAAATACCCATCTAGAAAAGCGCAGTGCTCTTTTAACACTGATGAAGGTCCAGCACTTGGACTACGCGGCATAAACGCTTCGTTTCAGGTATTTACCAGCAGCTCTGGCCCGGAGCTGCCCGTGTTGCTTTTTGATTACGGATCCCCTGAAGTACTGCGGACGTGCCTGTTGGTATTCCGAGAGGTATCTACAATCAGGACAGGCCTTGGATTAGCACAACACACTGATAACACAGAGAAATTGTACTTTGGTCAGAACTATCAAAGTCTGTTAACCGTCAGCATAAGAACACAACCTCAGTTGGTGCCATTTTTAATGATTAGATATAATACATCATAAAACAAAAAGTGTAAAAATTCCAGCGTGATACTTATAAACAAAGAACAAAGAGAAACCAAAAAAGCTTCGGTTTTGCCTGATTTATAGTATTTATGATACAACAGATCATTAGTCCGAGGTAATACCAGTAATAACTTCTTAGTCCTTCAAGGACTGCTCAAAAATTAGGAACAGTGTACTAGTAATGCACGTCATGTTAAAAGCCGGACTCGATTGTTAAGCAGATCCCTTCCCCTTTTTAATTAGGGATCTGTGGTTACAGGTATAAAACTGGGAGGAAGTCTATACAGGAGGGGCTACAGGAGGTTCGAGCCCTGCGTGGCGCATGGGTAGCCCCTGTCAGCACTCAGGAGTACAGCTGCTCACGTGAAAACCAGACATTCCAACACAGAAAAGACTTTGTTCCAGAATAGCCCTTAAGAAATTTAGAATCCTGTTAGTTTGCATAAAATAGCCAAACGAAAGATGAATTCAGAAGTCCAAATTTTGGCATGAGGTAAAACCATGTGCATTTATTTCATCTGCATTTTAGAATTAGTAAGCATAAAATTAAATATGTTGACTGTAATGAATTCAGTCATACAAGTGCAAGTCTTCAGCTAGAATGTACTTCACGGCAGTTTATTTAAAAAATGTACCAGTAAATCATAAAAGAGGGATCATGTCCATTTAACGTTTATTGAAGTATACAGGAGGTTTTCTTTAGAATCAAATATGAGCATGAATATATGGCCAAACGTAAAATCTATCAAATTCAGTGAAAATTTTCTGACTTTAAATAGTAGCTGTAAGAATGACCAATATATATTCTTTGTTACAACCGCCCTCACTCTACAAGTAAAAAAAAATAATAAACATTCAGTAAACATTCTTTCCTAAGGTAGTTTCCCTTATATATCAGTGATTTATCCATTTCTTGTATACATAACTTTTTAAACATACCAATCAGTGGTTCTCACAATTGAAAAATAAAAGCACAAAAAAGTTTACACTCTTGTACAGGTAAATAAAAGATCATCTTGAATTAAACTGTATATCCTTAAGGGCATAGTATAGTTTCAATTTCATTACCTATTACATTAGTTTCTTACATACAAATATTGACATATTTGGCTTGTGCTTCAAAGCCTTTGTGTCTAGAAAGTCCATGTCAATGCAACTCATAACTTGAAATCAGTGGGGAGATCTTTACTGCTGCTGGGTTTAACCTGGTCGTGCAACATCGTCTCTTCGGAACTAGTTGTGGCACCGCATTTTTCCGTGGAGTCCTCGCTGTCTGGATCCAGTCCTTCAGGACAGGGGAGTTTGAGAAGTTCTTCCCGCAGCTGAGCTGTGTGACGCTGAGTGACAAAAAGAAGTCAGCGTTGCAGAGATGTAACTTTGGCAACGTTAGAGAATGGAAGGCAAAAAAGCACTAAGTGCTAAGAAGAAAAGGTGTAAATGTGCCCTTTCAGTGACTGGGTAAGTTCTCGCTCTGTATTTGAGGACTGGTACTTCCCTTGTACTGACACAATAATTAGCAGACGCTGCTGGTGACAAATGAAAGGCAGTAAAGAGAACTGCAGCGAGCAAGTGCATCCGTGTAAATGCCTATGCTATTTGTCCTGCAGTGGAGTCCTATCTCTGATCTGCGACCCCAGCACAAACGGCTGGGACTAGGGAGGTCATACTGTCAGAACACAAGTTTCTAAAGAGCCCCTGGTCTGTTCCAGAGAAGTCTGTTCCAGAGACAGCTGTGCAGAGACTTGCGTTCTCAGCCGAGGAACTAACACTAACTTCATTGTGACCACCTGCCACGTTGGAGGAACGCAAGTCTAGCAAGAGAGAAAAAGATGACTTTATTTTTTCCCCTGAGGAGAAAAAATAAATTAAAAACGTCTTTTGTCTTTGTGAAGACACACTGCACAACTGAAGGTACTTGGCTGGGAAGGAAGGAAACCTGGGAAGGACAGCATTGGTTATAACTGTCAGTAAAAATTGGACATGGGGTAAAACTAATTGTAAGCGAGCCCAGGTTAGTAACTGGGCTTGTCTAGTTGAAAAGCTTGGTTTCTGGCAAGGAAGGGGCAATAGCGCAGCGTTATCATAGACCCCCGCCCAGCCTTGGAGAGAACACAATGAACTCTATCTTACATCCGTTTTTATGGAAAAATAGGCAGGAATTTTTCCTAAAGTAAAAATCTAGCTATGAGAAAAAACATAGTGAAGAATTGGAGTGCACATACACGTTTGTCTCTTGACAGCTGGGAAACTTACCATTGTTTCCATATTTTTAAGTTGCTGAGGTTTTCTATTATTATAAAACTCAGCTGCTGAGCAATTTCTGTGTCATTTGTCATTCTGGGGTTAAAAACCATAAAATTATAAAAGGAAGCCTTACCTTTAGAGCAGCTGCGTGATGGGACATAGTCCTGCCAACCCGCTTGTCGCTGCTGTACTGCTGTATGTCTGCTATCCACTCCTCACACTGAGCCATGATCTCCACTCTTTTCAAGTAAAAATGTTTGTGGATGACCTGCAAGAAAATATGAAAGAACAGCGTGTTCATTTTTTTCCAAGAACCACAGACTTTAACAGTACAAAATTTGCAAGACCCCTGTGAGTCCCACTGGATCTAAGTGGGTGTGTGGAAATCAGTATGAGGGTAATTCAACTGTGGAAGTTTTGTCCTTTGAGGTTTCCAAGATGCAAATTGAAAAAGCCCTGAGGAACTTGGTCTGAATTCAGCTGATCCTCTTTTGAGGAGCAGGTTGCCCTGAATGTCTCCTCCAGTTCTGACTCTAGCATTCCTGTGCATTTCAGCATTCCCGTGGGTTACCTGGGTGAAGGGTAAATGAGTCCCAGAAATGCAGTATCACACCAGGGAACGTTCCGACACAGACTTCTGTTCCCTGTGCCGGCACTAGGAATGGCTGTGTGTGTGTGTGCAGGGGCAGGGTTAAAAAGATAGAGTATTAAGGCTTTTATTGTTGGTTCCACAATCCCTTTGGATGAATGAAGCACAGGTGAGAAGTGTGTGCACTGAGTCTTCCCCTCTCACTAACCACTTGCTGCCTGAGCAGAAAACAGAGGAGCAGAAACGCTGTCAACAGGATGAGCACAGGAACAGAACACGCCTCTGCACAGCCAAGGATGAGACCAGCAGCTATGGAAGAGGCACAGCCACAGCCGCCTACCCTTGGCAGAGGCCGCTGGGGACAACTGCAGCTTCCAGGCAAGAGCAGTTGAGCCGCCCCCAGTCTGGGTGGGAACCAGCATTTGGTTGCATCATAACTGGGGTCTTTACAGGTTTGAGTTTAAAAAAACCCCAACCAGTCAATGCTCTGACAAAATTGTAAAACTGTTCAGCATTGGATTTGTCTGAAAGGGTTTTCTAGAACTCTGCCTGCTGAAAGGAACAATAAAATCAAAGCCATTTTATTGAGCGCAGAGAGTTCTTGGCAACATTGTGACAATTGACAAAACCATCTTTCCCTCTAGACACTGCAGAATATAGCTATCTAAAGAAAAGCTGCATATTGAAATCCTAATTGACTTCAGCTCTGGATGCATTCCTTATATCCATAATGGAGCTTGGAAGATCTCCCAAATACCAGCAGTTTAGATCTACTCAGCCTACCTGTCATTCAACACACTGAAGGCAGTTCCATGTGTGAAGACAAAAGATCTTAGGAGCTGATCTCTCATAGATCCAAGTTTTCCAGATGCCTTTGCTTTTATGTTATTGAACGATCATCGCTGTTAGGGTTCCTAACCCAACCCTACAAAAAGCCTAGAGGTCTCTACAAGGAGCTCCCCTCTCCAAGCGGGGCTCAGATCGTCTATACAGGATACGTGTTTTCATGTGGAGTGGCTGCATCTCTGACTCTCCGGGGTCAGTCGCCCCAGGGAATCGAGGAAGCTAAAAAGGCCATCTCAAGCGGGATGTTTCCAAATTGCTTGCATCATTCTCAACATTCAAGCAAGATGAATAAATCAAGCAGCTAACTGCTGTGTTTCACAAAACTTACCTCCTTAAAACATGGCGATGGGTTTCTGATTTGTTCAAGCATTGCCCACTTGACAGTTGCCTGTCGTATATTTCCATCATACTCCCTGGAGCTCTGGGTACCGCTCGGGGTACCTCTGGATCGTTCATAACCCGGTTCGTTAAAATATGGTTCTGCTACCAATATTAGGGATTGGACAGACACTAACACCTGTTAAGAGAAGAAAATAAATATTACAATTGTGCCACCCACTTGTTTTTACAGCTATACATAGTTTTGCCCACCCTGTATGCAAACCCCGCCTCTCTGGCAGAGTACTCTCATTTGCAATACAGGCTACCTGCAAGTAGGAAACGCCCAGGCTTTGAAACCAAAATCACTGCTCCCTGTAAAAAACACAGCTCTTGTGACTCCGTGTTTAGCTTAAACACTGAGAAAATGACAAATAGAAGTTAAAAAATAACAACCCCCCAAAGTATAAGTAAAAGAAAATGTTTAAAGGAAGAGATGTCCGATTGCAACCTTTTGTGAAAGTGTATTTGTCAAGTTCTCAGTCAACAATTCTTGACCTTTGCCTGTGGCTGAGCTTACCAATTCTCATTCTGAAACTAAAAGGCAAAGGAACAGGGGAAGTGACATGTGAACCACTGAAATGACATCTCACTATACACGCTGTCCCATTTTCTCTTTCACATGCATTCAACTGATTTAGCCACGCTTTTAGCCCTTTAGTTTCAGCTTGTGCATAAACCACCCCATGTCACATGCCATTAAAACAAAGTCTCAGTATTTCTCTTGAGATTGGAAAATGAAGTTTTCAGTACTAGGTCAGCAGAGCACAAAGTATTTGCTGAGAAGGAAATGGCAATTTTCCCCCTTTCAGTTTTGTTATCAACTATATCTGGGAATAGATGATTACATACATATGAGGCACTTGACTATACACCCCAGTATTCTTAATAGAAAACAAAATCTATTCAAACCCTGAATAGATACACAGGGCACTTAAGAATCCAAGTATCTGTCTATTGCACATTCATCATTTGATGGCTTGCTAATTTTTCCAGTATTAGAGGATCAACCTGTTGTTGTACCTGAACAACATTATGGTACATGGAAAAACACTGTTATAGTTGGTAGAAAAACATAACTCACTTTTTAACATTTTAAACGCATAGGGTTTTTTCTTATGTTCTTAGGACCAAGTCCAGCAAGAATTTTGGGGATTACAATTCTGTGACACAAACACAGTGCCACAACTGTAAAGAATTCAAAAAGAGTGACTTGAACACCTACGTTTCCTCAGATACTGAAAAGCAGATGATGTGTGACATGCTGAAGAATGACATTTCCAGCACCAGGCACACTTAGGTGCAAGACCTCCACTGCACTAGAATAAAAACATCGGGGCAGCTGTTTCTGGAACTGACTCTCCTCCCACCCTAGGTACAATTTAAAGCCTGGAGGCCTGCCCTCGTTCAGCAGCCCAGTTTGTGAATTGGATGTGGATGACCACAGTCCTTTCTCTTGGAATGTGCAGAAGGTACAGCCCACATCAGAGAGATACCGTGTCAGCGACGATTCAGGACTTTGGTTCTTTCACAGGGCAGCACCCCACTAAGTAGGTAGTTGTGCTCTCAGCTTAAAGGTGGCGGCATCTCAGAAGGTGGTGGCGTCTCAAGAGTTTCTCTCATAGCAACGCCAGCACAAATCGGTGTGGCTTGATGCCACTTTCTATCATGTGTGCTCACTCCCTCTGTGTGCTCACCCCATAGACACAAACCAGTAACTTGTATCAAAGCAACAGTCCAAGAATCATTGAGTGACCCAAGTTAATCTCATCCCACCACCACCTCCCAGAAACAGCCCCTGATTGCCATGGCAGCATGGTTGTTGCTGTGCTTTAACACCAGCACAGAAGGGCAGCTCAGTCTTTATCCTGATGGACAGGGCAAGGGGCTGTGCAGTGGGAAATGTGCACTAGCATCCTTCTTTGGGCCGAGAAGGGAAATTTAACAGGTTTTTGTCTTTCCCAGGCAGGTGCTGCAGTCGGCTGCTGTTATATAACATGGGATGGTGTGCACCATCCCCTTGTCTCCTGTGCCTGCTGCGGATTCAACTAGAAGTAGCCATGGCTGTTTTGAGTTATACTTAAAATATGGATAAATGCATTAAAATATACAGAATGTGCCTCACAAATCAGGTTCCACCTGATACTAAAAATGGCAGAATATCCATGCAAATGTGCTAAGCCACGGTAGAGTGCCTCAGGTCCAAAGCTTCAGGCACCTAAGGTGTTTTTGTGATCTGGGGCCTTTACATGTGTCTGGAAGTAGTTGGGGTTTGCTTTTTTGAATTGTTTATTTTAGAGATATATGTCTTTTTGAGTGTTTTTCCTCTATGGTAGAGAAATTTGACACTATGCAGCATTGTACTTTCTTGGCCTTAACAAGTTGTTACTTTGAATTATAATTGTAATGAATTAGAAACTCTAAACTGATCTTCCAGTTTCATTTGGGTTATAAAAGTTAATTTATGAATTATTTTGGGTGGTCTGACAATAGTTTCATCTTTGAGCCAGAAAAAACATGTAGAACTTAATTCTTTCCAAGCAATTTAGTTAGTCCTACAGCTGTTTTCCATTTAAAAGCTACAAAGTGTTTTTCTCTCAGAATGGGGGGAACTTTTTCCAGCAGCTTCTTACTATTTTCAAAACAATACCCTAAAAACTTTAAAATTTGAAACTTAAATGCTGCATGAGATTTCTAACAGTCAAATCTAACATTTTAATGTAAGACAAGGGGCTTTAGTGAAAATAAGACTTCATAATACTTGCACCTTTCTGCACTCATTTTATAGTTACAGTAAATAATGTCAGTTTCTCTCTGATTAAGAAGTTGTATCTTGGAAAGTGCTACTCTGTATGGAACCACAACTTAAGAGCTCCAAATGGTAATTGTCCCTTGAAGGGAGAGAGAACATTAATATCTCCAAGGATGGACATTCCATGGTTTCTCTTGGACACCTGTCCTAGAGCTTGATCACCCTGAAAGTGAAAAAGTTTCTCCTAATAATTAATCAAAATATTCCATGTCCCATCTTGTGTCATCTGGTACGTGGTCCTAGTGCTCTGCATCTTTAAGAGGTGTCTGGCTCCCTCTTCTCTATACCTTCCTCATTTAGGTACTGAAGATAGCAGTAAGATCTCTTTGGTCCAGCCACTTTTTCACCCACATATAATGCACATTCCACCTATTTGGCTACAGGCTACTACAGGAGCCTCCATCAGAGGTCTCACTGAAGTCCAAGTAAGCTACATCCACTGCTCTCCCTTTGTGTGGAGCCAGTCACCCCACTGTAGAAGGCAAGCAGGCTAGGTGTGCTGTGTGTCCCCAGCAAACCCCACTGGCTGTGCTCTTAGCACTTGCTCGTTTTGTATGTACATGAAAATAGGTTCAAGGCGTCAGGTGGTGCTGAGCAGCCGGCAGCTCCCCAGATCCTCCTTCTTGCCTGATTTGAAGCAGAATGTGAGATTTGCCAGGAATCAGATTGTTCTGACCTTTCAAAGATGAGAGGGAGTGGCTTTGCAGTGACATTGGCTGGCTCCCTCAGCACCACCTTGTGCATGAGATTTGGTTCCATGAGCTTGTGCGTCCAATCGGCTCCAATACTGCTTACTGTGGGTAATTCCTAATGAGGGCTCAGGGACATGGGACAGCAAACCTTACCCGTAGAGAGTGAGGCAGAGATGACCCCTGCCTTTTCTATGTCCTTGTCAGTGAGTTCCCTGCCCCTGTACACAGCAGGAAAACCTAAAGAAAACTCATTCTTTTGCTGCCAACATACTTAGAAGAAGCCTTCTTGTTGCTCTTTATATCCCTTGCCACGTTCAACACCAGCTGAGCTTTGGTCTTCCTAATTTCTCTGCTGGATAGCCAGCATCTTTATTTCTAAATGAGTAGCCCATCGCCTCCTCCCACCTCCTGTGTACTTCCTTTTTGCAGTTGAGCTTAGGCAGGAGTTCCTTGTTTACCCGTGCTGGTTTTCTGCCACTCTTGCCTGACTTCCACGCACTGGAACAGACCCATTCATGAGCTTAAGAGACTGGTCAACCAGATCTCCAAGGTAAATTCCTGAAAAAGCTGAAATCTCTTCTGCTGAAGGCCAGGGCTGTTAATTCTACAATGCTGAAACAGAAACTTTCCTAAAAGACTTTTAGGATTTGGTCCAGAAAACGCACCTTGTGCTACCCAGTAATTCCTCCAAGGAAGGAATAAATTCAGAAAGCGCCATAGGAGCAAAGCCATTGCAAGCTTTACTTTTCTTTAATGTGTGTGCTTTCTAGGTCATAAAGCTGAAAATTGTAAGGGCTGTATGTCCTAAGAAATTCAAGTTGAATTTAACACTATTTGTTACTGAGCAGAGTACATGCACACTTTATCTCCCTTCAGCTTACTCTGCTATACAGCTTCCTTGTAGGCTTTGAACCTTTACAGTTCTCACGACTATACTTCACTTTCTTGTCTCTCACCATGCGGTACCTGCTCTGTCTTCACCATAAATAGCTTGTGATAGAGTTCCAGAAGGTGATGCCATCTCCCAGTCTTTTTATTTATTTTTTAAAGAAAATATTTGAAATCATCCAAGCAGAGTCCCGGCCGTGCAGGAACGAGCTGCACCTGTGAACACCTACTCTTCAAGACAAGACCAATAGAAATACTGGCGGCAAAGAGCATTTTGAAGAACTTGTCTAACTCTACAGTGTTTCTCTTCTAGTGTTCCAAGGACATTTTCTGTCTTATTTATGCTTATTTAAGAAGATTCTGGTTTAAAAGCACTAGAAAAAGAATCCTTAGGACTGACAGACCACTTAGTACTCCTAAATGGCATCTACTGTAGAGAAAGAAGGAATGCTCACCTGCAAAAAACTTGATGTTTGGGGATTCCACTTCTCTTCTGGCCTCCCATGCCACGTGTTAAGAATGCTTAAACACACCTGGAAAGGTGACATTATTAATATCACAGACAAATATTATGATGAAATTGTTCTGCTCAGGCAAAACAAAATGTTAACATTACAAGTTTTGGTTGTTTTGGTTGTTTTTTTTACAAACTTTTGTATACCTTGCATTCTAAAAGATAAATCTGTTTCCTATGAAAAGAATTTGAAATGAAAGCAAATACAACTAATGTGGATAAACAAGAACAGCATTGTAATAAAAAGCAAAGTAATTTTTGTTCAAGGAAAACCTATGGATTCTAGTGGCTTCAAAAGTCAGTCATGAATGCTATCCAAGTCTTTGCTTTCTTCTTTAGATTCTGTTCTAACACTTACTGTCAGAGGTTTTAAAGACAGCCATTGTACTTAAGCACATGAAAGGTGGTTTCTGTCACACAGACTATCAAGGAATTGAAAATATGGCTGTTCCAGACTACAGAGCTGTCTTTGGAGTTCTTGAACCTTATCAAAAAGTGGAACTAAAGAACACAATGAGGCAAAATAAATAGAAAAAAAACAATAGAAGTGAATATTTGCTGCAACTTAATGTATGTTAGGCAAAGCAAAAGGGAGATAAAAGTCTCCAGTATGGATTACATTCTGTGTCTATGTTAAGATTACATTCTGTGTCTATGTTAAGACATGTTAACTCCATGTCTAGTACTGGAAAGGAGTATTACCAGCTTGTGAAAATAGGGAGCACAGGGAACCCATGAACAACATTGGAAAAAGGGAAAAAAGTTTAGATTAAATGTTTACACACACAGAAAAAACAGCTGAAGGGGTGCCAGTGCTGCAACCAAAGCTATTCTCTGGGTCTGTGCTTTGGTGGGTCTGTGCTTTGGTGGAGACATAGACATATTGAGGGGTCCAGACCTGCACACAAGAAGGACATGGACCTGATGGAGTGGGTCCAGAGGAGGACCACAAAAATGATCAGGGGCTTGGAGCACCTTTGCTACGAGGACAGGCTGAGGAAGCTGGGGTTGTTCAGCCTGGAGAAAATGAGGCTCCGGGGAGACCTAAGAGCAGCCTTCCAGTACCCGAAGGGGGCCTACAGGAAGGCTGGGGAGGGTCTGCTTACAAAGGCCTGCAGTGACAGGATGAGGGGCAATGGCTTCAAGCTTGAGAAGAGGAGATTTCGACTGGATATCAGGAATAGGTTCTTTACTATGAGGGTGGTGGACCACTGGGACAGGTTGCCCAGGGAGGTGGTTGAGGCCCCTTCCCTGGAGATATTCAAGGTGAGGCTCGACAAGGCCCTGGGCAACCTGGTCTAGTTGAGGGTGTCCCTGCTGACTGCAAGGAGGTCAGACTAGATGACCTTTGAGGTCCCTTCCAGCCTGGACCATTCTATGATTCTATGATCTCTATAGTTCTGCAATTTAATGTGTGCTTCTTTTTAATAGAAATAGAAGTTACACTCCCTGATAAGCACTTGGCTTTTCGTTAGCTTTTTGGAGCTGTTACAATGAGCCCCAATGTACCAAGGAAATGGAGAAGCGAAAGGGGAAAGCTTGTTTAACTTCTGACAGTATTTCCAAAAACAATACTAATTTTTGAGAAAAGTGTCATTAAGTCTATGCTTTGGAGTTACATTTTTAAAAATAAAGGATACTGAGGTTAAGGAATGTCTTGACCTTCCCTCACGAAAAAACACTTTTGTATGGAAAAAGAGAGCTGGGGCACTTGGCAAACACGTGCAGTTGCAGCTGACACAAAGCCTGCTTTGTCCGTGGAAAGGAACGTGGGTATTTCCGCTACGCAGAATAGATTTCTGCTGGGTTAATTTAGCAAAGAAGATGGAAAAGAACATTTTTCTAAGTTCTAATTACTTGCTTTTTGGTCCAATCCAGATAATAAAGGCTATTAAAAATCCCCAAGACTATTCAGAAAGGAGATCATTCCTATTCGAAACTGTTACATCCCTCTTCATTTCAGTTTGAAGACCAGTTTTAACCAAAGAGCTTCTTGCAGGAGCCACCGACCATTTGATTGCAAAAGGAGAAAGATGTTTCATCGGTTTCACTTCTTGTTACATCCATACACAAGAAGAGTTGACCCACCTTGCCATCATTGTAGAGGTTTGGATTAAATCTCACGCTGTGGCCTCCAGTCGTTTCCAGATTCACAAGCGGAGGGGAATTAGGATAGTCTTGTGGAAAATACACATCAAATTCAAAGCAACCATTTGCGTAAGGGGTGTCTGCAGGACCAGTAATGAGAACCTACCATGGGAAAAAAACAAAAAGATGAGAGTTTTCAAAAAAAACCCACAAAAAACCAGCCAAACAGTTGACATTTTTTCTACGTGATACGAAGCATTTTATTTTCACACGCTGCTTATCAGAAGATACCATTACACACCATCATCACACACAGGCTGTAACGAAGCCCTCTGCTAACGTTCATTGCTCCAGATTACAACTTGGAAAACGAAACAGAAGGAGCTAAAACTGTATGCTCTATTATTGGATGCTTTTAACAGCGTTTTGCTTCAGACTTCAGGTCCAGAGATACTCAGTGTACTCTCCCTGGCTACTGCTTTTAATGGGCTTAAATGGGTGTATGCAAAGATACACTTTGGCCTTAACGGAGCGACAAAACAAAACTCCTCCCTTCAGAGTAGGTGAAGAACGAACCTTGTTCTGTGCCATCTCCTTGCCCAACAGAACACTCCTGGGGTAGATGGATGCTCCCTGGCCCCCACCACGTTATTGAGAAATCAGGATCAGACTAGAATACCACTGCTTACATTAAAGTACACATCAAATCCTTCTGGTTTCTGATAAGATTTAAGGAACCTTCTTAAACATTTATATGCCGAGCTGGAAGCGGGAAATAAAAACGACTGTGTGTGTTTACCTTCATAATGTCAAGCCGCTCCTCGTCGCACCGTACAAAAACGCTGGATGAAGATGAGAGAGGCAGCGATGTTGAGAGAGTCACAGCCTCCTGGGCGAGACGTCGGGCTCTGGCAGCACTGTTGGCATCACTTGCATTTTTTACCTGAGACATGTAGTGGTAATTTACCTTAAAAACCAATTTGCCGTCATCATCTTCAGAAACCATTTCAAATGTATCTAGAAGAGAAGGAAATTTTCATGCATTATGGAAACAGCAAAGTCAATAATGGGTTAGTCGTGGATAAAGATTTTAAGTGTTTTTATCAGGAAAGTGTAATCTGCCTTATACTAATGCAAACCCCAAGTATTTTGTGAGAAAACAAAGCATTAACAGTCCTTGGTCAAATTAATGTCTGCAACAAATGTACAAGCTTTCGAGTGTGACTTGTCAAACAAACCCCATTCCTGCCCTGGAAAGCTACCAGCCTCTCCAGACCAGGAAACTCACGGTACTTGTGAGTGCATAATAAAGCTAATAAGAGAATCAGCCTGAGGCAGAGGGCCAGCAGTATTTCCATGTGTGGTGGTTGCAGTGTTACTGAAGAGTCATAAAGCACTGCAGTGGAGCTAGCTTTCGTTAAGCACTTCCTACGCCACACCTGCAGCTCGGCTGCCAGGGCAAAAAGCCACCGCTACAAACTTTCCTCCTTCCTCTTCTGGGCACACGCTCCAGAGCAAAGAAGTGCGATTGCAAATGCTGTCACCGGGGCTCAAAAAATACTCCCAGAGCATGCTTTTTGCAAATATTTTAGAGCTCTGTTTGGATGAGACACTCCTTGTTCTTTATTTCTTTTTTTCTATATGCCGCCTTTCTGGCCAAAGTAAGCACCGATTCCATCCCATTTTCCAAATGCAAGATACTGCATTCCATGAAAGGACCCAATGAAGTTATGGTGCAGTTTTGTGAGAGCTTCAGTCCTCAGGTTATATTGAAGCCTTAGTCACATATGACCGTCTGTGTATGTTTGTTAGTGTAGCTTTTCTTTTTTAAATGGACTGGAATTCAGATTAAAATGTGCTTTTTAAAACAAATCATTACTGGAATGAAAACATGAAGAACATCACGGAATTCATCTGGTCCCTGGAGTTCATCTAGTGTATGCTTAAAACATTTCTTACTAGTTCAAACAGTACTTCAAGTCAGTAACCTGAAAATACAGACTTGCATCGTTTTCCGTATGAGAAAAGTGTCAGTGGTTACACAGGCAAAAAAGAATAATTGCTAACTTTCTAAAATAATGAGGGATTCAGGGTAACAGATTGCATTTTTTAGGTATCTGCTTTCTGAGAGACAAATATTCACAGTTCTCAACCTACCAAACTGGAGTTTTTTCATGACAGCCACATACTTTTCTTCAAGAGACCGTAAAACAGACAAAGGCTTGGGCTTCACAGCCGCCTTCTTGGAGTATTCAGCCATCTTCTTTTCTGTTACATAAAATACAATGATTATTTGTAGTTAACCAAACTCAGAGACAAGTACAGCAAGCACTTGGGGATTATTTATCTTGAAATGACATTCTTTGGTGGCATTGTTTGTAGAGAAGTCTGAAGACTGGGGATCACTCAAAACATGCAAATCTTTTTTTCTCACTGCTACATATTTCATTATCTGAACAGCTCAAAGTAAACAAAGATTGTTATCCCAGAAATAATTCATGACCACTGCTGCTATGAATATTCTTTCATTGTTTCTTCTCATATTTTTTTCATTTAGAGGAGGACATAAGCTTGTGTGGAAAAGAAAAGGTGGCATGTAATTTTGCTCCAAGTCATGAGATGTACTCTCACCTACTTGAATTATTCTGTTCCCAGCTGAAACATTTAAGACCACAAGGTTCCAACTGCCTTTGAAAATGTAAGGGGGGAAAAGAAAGGGGAAAAGAAGGAAGCATTTTCTTTTGCTTTTAAGCTATTTTGTAAGTTACCTGTTAATGAAGGTATTACAAATAAATGCTATACAATACTTTACAGAATCATAGAAAGGTTAGAGTTGGAAGGGACCTCAAAGATCAGCAAGTTCCAGCCCCCCTGCCATGGGCAGGGACACCTCCCACTAGAGCAGGTTGCTCAAAGCCCATCCAACCTGGCCTTAAACACTCACAGGGATGGAGCACGCACAACTTCCCTGGGCAACCTGTTCCAGTGTCTCACCACCCTCACAGTAAAAAGTCTTCCTTGTGTCTAATCTAAATCTCCCCTCTTTCAGTTTAAAACCATTACCCCTTGTCCTATTACTACATTCCCTGATAAAGAGTCCTTCCCCATCTGTCTTGTAGGCCTCCTTCAGGTACTGGAATACCTACAAAATTATCTCTATTTTACCTTGGTTTGCTTGGCGCAAACTGGTGGTAGCAGCGTAAACTATCTCCGCAGTCTTCTGGATGTCTGGAACCAAAAGGGTCAGTCCCTCTGGTTCTTGATCAGAAGCGTCTGGTTTTACTCCTGCTTTAGCTTTGTCTTTCTTAGACCTGTTTTTAGCAAAGAAACGGGATATAGCATGAGGGAATATTTTTCAACCAGTCATGAAGTACTCTGAGTATTTGTCACCATGGCAAAATACCAAAGATTAATGATCCAGATTAAAATAACTCTTCTGAAACGGGATGCCTCTGCATGTCTCCAGGTTAATCACGGGATGAGGCATGAGCTGTGACAGCACTGAACACACAGTCTTGATTTGACAAACACAAGCGCATCTGATGTGAAGAGTAACAAACCAAACACAAAGCCAGTGAGAGCAGACTAGTAGTTCCTGTGTCAACAATTCACTCCTTCTGATGGGTACGCCCGCGTGCTGCCCTTACGTTTGCACATTTTCAAATACTAGCACAGCTCCCAAAATCAGGGTAAGAAAGATCGTGTCCTCAACGTGCACTTCATCCACCCGTGTGGGTCCTGCTGCAAAAGCCACACCCCGAGGAGGTAAATACAGAATTCTTCCCTGTTCCACAACGCGCTAGTGCTTCTTTAAAATACACTCATGGGAAACCACTAGGAAACCTCTAGCAAAGATTCCCAGTATGTCTATGACCTACAGCCTTGGCCTCACAAGAGAGTGGGTCAAAAAGGAAGTCTGTGTCTCTCTGCTGTTCCCTTCTGGGCTATCATTTAAGACTTTATTTCAATAAACAGTTTAATGTAACATAGTTTTAAAAGTCTTAGAGATACAGAAGGCACCTATCTTATACTGGATGTTTATAATCAATGCACTGCAAATTGAAGTGTGCATGTAAACACCGCGAGTTCTCACAATGAAATCATTTGAAAATACAGCATGTATTATCTCTGTTGCTTTGACAGAAGCTGGTTGCCTGGTAATTTAAATATTGATTGTGATAACCCAGTCTTTCCTAGGATATATATTCAGTTGTTGAAATCGAGGCATGGTATTTGATAGCACTGTAACCTAAATGTATATATTGAAAAGCTATGGTGCTTTAAAAGCTGGCATAAATTTACAGTGTTATCCTGCTTAATGCTAACAGCTCCCATTTTGCTGTAATTTCTGGATGGTTTTGTTTTAATAGCATTTGTTCATTTTAAGATCCAAACAAATTCAATAGCCAAGAAGCACTGGTTTTCTCTTTCCCACCTACAAGCAAACCAACAGTATCTCCACCAGAAAAATCAGCAATTTAGTGCCTTGATGTCCCAAGCATATTATAGTAACTACCAACTACTATATCCTTTCTGTATTTTAATCTAGATGGAAATAATGCATAAAGAACATCTCTACCCTATTCAACAGAGGTGATTACAGTAATACTGAAGGTCTTTGTCCTGTACCTCAGGAAATTAGAATATCCCTCGAGTGCATAAATAACAAAATTCATTACTCCATCATGGTATATCTTCTCTGTTTCAGATTTACTCCAAAAGGACGTCAGTCTGCTGTTGGCTTCAAGCACTTCAGAACTTTCAGGTGCTTAAAGTTCAGAGGAAAGTGTCAGAGCCAGACAGCCTTGTCCAGCATTTGAGGAACAGCTTAAGACAAAGCAGCAGCAGCTGCTTCTCCCGTTCATACTTTCCAAAATCTTCATCACTGCCTTTTCATTGAAGAAATCTAAGCCAATATTTTAAAACAACCTAAAAATGTATATTTAAGCCCAGTAAACCTCAGTGATACCTGTTTTAATAGCACAGACATGCTAGTAGCCACCAGTCCCAGGAAAGATGTAGAGACTTAGAACTGCTTGCTATTGATATAGAATCCTTACACTATTTGCTTGGAGAAATTTTGACTAAAATGAAATGTCAATGGCCATATCCAAGAGAGAGATGCATGAAAAGCTTGGTGAAATTACTGAAAGTGAAATGAGTTCTTACAAATTTATTTTTAAGACAGTCATCTAGTAGGGCTTTTACCTTCCATGTGGCTTTACAAGTTGGACTACCAGCCTTTTCCTGTTGGCCACATTAGACAAAAGACTGAACCACATGCTTCAAACCTAACTGATACACCGAGTTACTGACAGTCAACTACCTAAGCAGACAAGGAACATCTATCTATCAGTAGGAAAAGGCAATTTCTCAGTACCAATAACAGACTTTCTGCTGTCTGGAACACTTCAGCATTTTTGAACTATCACAAGAGACCATATTTTCTTGACGTCCCCTTTACCACTGACACAAGTATTCTGTCTGCTGTTATCCTCAGCAAAACAGACACCACACACACACACACCCCTCCCCCCCAACTCCTCAGAATATACCTTTTGCAATCAAGGGTTGACAGAACAGCTCTACCTTGTCACCTAGGAGGTTGTGACATGGTTTATGTTACCAGGCTGCCTAACTCCCCACTCAGACCAGAACTCAGGCTGCATAAAAGCAAGTTTAGGAAGTGAATTGCAGAACGATTCCCCCTTGGTCGCTGTCAGGACTTTGGGTGTCACATCTGACCTTGATTCTGCCTCATCAGAGATTTCAGTCAGTGAGTGAGTATAAGCTCGCTGGCATCACAACCCCCCCCCAGATCAGACATACCTACTGCCTTATCAACATTTCATTTCCTCACACAAATCATGTCTGTATATTCTAATGATTAGGGAAAAGATTTTTGTGTGTGTGTCTTTTTGGGGAAAAAACCCAACTGATACAGCCATAACTTTTAAGAGTCCCATTAACAATGACCTCAATTTTTTTCTTCCCTCATTTTGCCGTCCTACCCTTGTTTGATTCAAATCTTCTGCTGTCTAAATATGAATACCAACTTAGCATAATTAATAGTGCACAGTTCCTAAGATGTCACTACACGACCTTCGTTAGGTATGTAGTGTTACAGACAGTTATTTGGAGATATTTATCAATACTTTACAGCTTGTCAAGTTATTTACAATCAACATACGGTAAATGGGGTAATTCCCTTGAGTCTACATGGGGAAAGCTGTCAAAGGTTCCCCAGTGGTACGTATTTTCATGCTGATTATAATTTATAAAGTTCACACAGTTATGTCCTCTCTAGCCATCTGAGACAAAACTGAATTTCATTGCAGACATAAGCTATTACACTTGATGTTATATTTCTCTACATTAGAAGACCACAGCAGGCCTTTCTAAAATGATATTCTTACAATCATATCATGGCTACTACATAAATGCAATTTAAGGAAAATCAGAGTAGGTACACTGTAACATTAACATCTCGTGTTCTGGAGCTGCAGGCAGAGGTGTGCTGTTGGTCCGTATACCCATCTCCCTGATGTAACAGCATGCCCTGGTCTGGAAAAACTGAAAGTCTATACAGTTTCCTCAACTATGTGGTTATAAAAGGGGAGAGGCACAAATATAATTCAAAGCCTGTGAAAAGCTGAATGGGTTTCACATGTAACTGATGAATCAGACAAGACCTGGAGAAGGAAAGGTCAAAGACTTTTGTGGCCTCTGTGGCCTGTTGGCCTGCTAAACCTAATAAATCCTAAATAATAATAAGTAATAAATCCTAAATAATAAATCACAGAATGATACGGGGTTGGAAGGGACCTCTGGAGATCCTCTAGTCCAAGCCCCACATACTTCAGCAGGTGTTGTTAGGCTTGGTCTCGAGGGAGCGAAACACGACTTTCACGCCAGCACAAATGTTACTCTAAGGAGAAAACGAGAGCAATACCAGCAATGATTTTTTTAGTAACCAACCCCATTTCTCAGCGTAACCTGAAACACATGGCATGACTTTGTGTGCACAGGAAAAAGCAGCCTGGTGACCGTTCTACCACTTGTGAGCATGCCCAACATGCACAAACCAAATTCTTAGTTGAGAAAACATCATCCTCCCTTTTTGGTGTCATCTCCACTTTCATACTGCTGTTACTCTCCTGCCAGGATTCAGAGCTGCAGCGAGCTCTCTCCAAGCTGTGAGTGATGCACAGGTTACTCTGAAGGACAAGTTTGGTCCCAGTTCCGGGGGGGGCAGTTGTGGGAATGAGCTCTCCCCCGGAAGATATGAATGAGAAGATGAAATACCAAAATTAAAGCGATAAAACCAGTAAGATCCTTCCCTGCACTCGAGCAGCCTGCATATAAATTTAGGTATGCAGATAAACTAGCGGTGTTAATCACACTCCCGAGCTCTAACTACATGGTACTTCCAAAGAAACATGAGAACCACTAATATTCATAAATAAAAACCTGAAGGTAAAATACAGAACCGTACCAATAGTTTGCTGTACATTTCCTCTAGTTTTAGAACTGTTTAAATGTCTGTGTTAGACTGGGCATTTTGTTCTGCCAAGATTCTGCCTGTGAAGCAAAACTCAATGGAGTTATTTAATAAAGGCCAAACCTTTAACTAAATGTTACAATTGTCGGAGTGGAGGAGGAGCCAAGTTTTTAATTTAGACTTAGAAACTTCCCTGGAAAGGTCTTCAGCTACTGAAGAAAAAGCAGACAAAATCACATCAACTCCTATTTAAAGGGATGATGGTCACTAATACATTTGCTACAAGAGACAGCAGTGTACATGCTAATAATTTAAGCCATTAATTTAGCTTGTGCTAGAAGATGACAGCCTTCTCTTCACACTGTGCTAAATGAACAGTGAACACTCCCAAGGCAACTTTAATTTTTAAAGCCAATACTGATACTCACCCGTGCCTGACACTTAGAGGTAAACATGGTGCTACAGAATGATGCCTTTATCAAAGTATTCACAACGTAAAGCCAACGAACCATCCAGCCCCTCTGTACTACAGAGAGGGTGCTTGGAGCAGAATTGTGCTCAGATTTCTATTGAGGCTCACTGTGTTGGGACAGAACTGCCATACGTTTGCAACCCTGATAGCACTCGACCCTCATGGCCCCCCGCCTTCTGTAGGTTTCCACAGGTACTGAGTAGAAGTTCGGTCCTTCCAGTAAGATTCTTGACTGATTCTTAAATGGATCTCCTGAAATCAGGCAAAAGAAGCAAGGGACCCTGGCTTTGCAAATGACCACTGCTGAGCACTTGTAATCTCCTCTGAGCTGGCACTGCATACTCCTCCACTGGGATTCAAGCACTGTATTTACAGGCATGAAGCTGAAGTATCCCAAGCCAGCAAAAGCTGCAGGACTTCTCCCTGCAGCCAACCATCAGCTCCCAACATGAGGTTGAGAATGCAGCAAGAGAAACCAATAGTTGTTTCATGCTTTAAAGAAAAATACATTACAACAAATTGGACCTCAATTCCTGGGACAAAATTATAATTTTTTGTTAAACAATTTTTGTTTGCAATATGCACCGTTTCACATAGAAGTTCTGCAAAATAAGAGTGAAGACAATGGAAAGCCAGAGCAGGGAAAACACCTCAGGCCCACCAGGTTGTAACAGAATCACAGAATTGTAGGGGTTGGAAGGGACCTTCAGAGATCATTTAGTCCAACCTCCCTGCCAAAACAGGGTCACCTAGAGCAGGCTGGACAGGAAACACATCCAGGCAGGTTTTGAGTATCTCCAGAAAAGGAGACTCCACAACCTCCCTGGGCAGCCTGTGCCAGTGCTCTGCCACCCTCACCATAGAGAGGTTTTTCCTCATGTTCAGACAGAATTTCCTGCATACCGGTTTGCATCTGTTGCTCTTTGTCGTATCACCAGGCACCACTAAGAAGAGCCTGGCCCCATCCTCTTGACACCTGCCCTTTAGCTATTTCTAAGCACTGATGAGGTTCCCTTTCAATCTTTTCTTCTCCAGGCTAAACAGACCCAGGTCTCTCAAGCCTTTCCAACAGAATAACATCCAGGTCATAACAGCAATGCGAGAGCCAGGGCTGATGCATTCAGACAACCTTGGAACCAGCAGGATTAAACCCTCAGTAGCAGCACTGACAAGTGACAGAAGTGTGAAGGTGAAAGAATTCAGATCTCCTTCAAGCAGGTATCATGGGGGCAGCTGGCGTGATATGGAACGGGAAAATACAGTTAGGAATTTCAGCCATAGGCTTGCTGTACTCCATATTACACAAAGAAGCCATCAGCTTATTTTGCCAAATGTAACAATATGCCATGAAGCTCACGTAGCAGATGGTGGTTCAGATGAGCCTGCTCTGCTCCACAGCAGCAGCTCTCTGCAGCAGCAAGCTCGGCCATGGCGGCAAACAAATGTCTCAAACTCAGCCCTTGTGGCAACCCATCGCACAAACCTGACCACACTCCAATTAGGGATGGCTTTTGGCTCCCCAGCAGTCCAACAAACAGCCATGAGACTACGTACCTAAATCTCCTCTGTATTAGCTAGCATTTTCCCACTTTTCCAATAGACTATTAAGCCTTTGAAAGTAAACAAAATCAAATGCTAACTGGAATCCAAACCCCCAAAATGTTCCCCTTCAAGTTCTGGATCCGAGTGGATACTGTTGCTCCAACATGGAGACGACATTTGGTAGACATGCAAGTACAACTGCTGTTCAGATAAAGTTTTGTCTTTGAAAGCAGATGCCATAATTATTCTGTTGTTCTGGCATTTGACCTAAAAGGGGCAGCAGATTGTCCCATTTAAGAAATTCATGCCAACACTTGCTTATATTGCTGGCAAACCTTCAACTGAAATGCTAGGAATTAAAACCTTCCACCCCAATGATTCCAGACTGTGCAGGCTGTTGGTGTTCTCATCCTTGTCTAGATGCTGCTTTAAAAACAAACAATATTCTGCTTAAACCACCCACATGAAAGACAAGATTTCTTTTTGTTGACATATCAAAGTAATAGAAGAAACTCAAAGTTACAGATAATGTAACTGAACTAACCATGGAATTTTTATCACATTCATCAATTACTAAAATAATACCGACTGTACTTCTGGAATGGTTCTTAATTTTCAGGTCCTAAGCCGACACTGAAGAACCAGTCGTACAGTATTTTATACATACATCTATATATTATACATACATCTATAGTGGAAATGGATTACACCAAAGCTAAATACATTTTCTTTCCTGTTTTAAGAAGATTACATACACTATGATCTACATAATATAGCCAGCAAGCACAAGCTGATGTTTTTAAATGGGTACCCGACATAAAGAACTGTTATTTCTCCTTCCTAATTCTGGGTTGTTTTGGGTTTTTTCTGCATAGAGTCAGCAAAAACATCAAACTACAGATACATGACAGGCTTGATATGCAAGACTAGCAACTGCAGTCAAGAAGCATTAGAGAAATTCATGGGTGAAGTCCAGTCCTCAGGAGTTACAAGAAAGATTTCCCAGTAATGGGATTCCTGCTCAGAAAATACCTGGGGTATCTACTGGCTGGTAAATATTGTCAGTTTACAGTGGGAGGAAGAACATCACACACATGCCTTGTCCTGGCATGGTCTATACCTTCTTTTCATGCTGTTTCAGCATACGCTTAGGGATGGTACTAAATTTTGCAGGGAAGGAAGGGCATTATTTCCTAACAAGCCATCTTGAAACTGGAAGCAAGTAAACAAGTAAACAGCATCAAGAAACCAATTAATTGCTGGAAGCAGGAAATTAGTAAGAGGAAGAAAGGAAATTTTATGTTGCAACATTTGCTTTTCCAGCTCCCTCAGTCAGAGCAGAAAAAGACAGTTTAGGCATTAACCCCAGTTATGGAAACTAGAGTAGTTGAAGACATAGAGAAACAGAGAGGGAAAGCTGGTTGTGGTATCTGTACCAACTTCAGCACCTCCCAGAGGCAGGAGGTACTGGGAGGCATGCTGGGGTTCCTTCTGTGTGTGCTTGTCTGGTGACTGTCTCTTCAAACAGCAACCACATGTACCATCAACTTACTTAGACAAATGACTGAAAACCAGGCCCTCTCAGGCTTGTCTCCTGGCTGTAACAGAAATGCAATGTTTTACAGAAGGTGGCAGTCAGATCTCGGTGACAGAAGCATTTCTGAAGACAAGAAGCCAAGTTCCTGAAGACAAGAAGCCAAGTTCCTGAAGACAAGTTTTGTGGTGTGAGAATTGATGAGAAGCAACCATAAAGTAACACTGTGTGAATCACTCAGAAGTGCTCTGAGAAGATGACTTGAAGGGAGTTACCTCAAGGCTTGTCTATGGGTACTGAAAGAAACTGTCATTCATGGTTTGTCTGTATGTGTTTCCTCAAAAAGTCAGCTGAACTCTGGAAGGTGTGCAGGACAAGCTCAGACAGCATTATAGAATCACAAAATCATAGAATTGTCTAGGGTGGAACAGACCTTTAAGATCATCTAGTCCAACTGTCAACCTAACTTTGATTAAAAAAAACCAAACAAACTCCACAAGAACTCCCACCATCACTAATTCATGTCACTAAGCACTACTGTCAACCCATCTTTTCAGTACCTCCAGGGATGGTGCCTCAACCACCTTAACCCATTCCAAGGCTTAATAAAGTGTAAAGATTTTTCCTAATATCTAATCTGAACCTCCCCTGGCACAACTTGAGGCCATTTCCTCTTGTCCTATTGCCTGTGACTTGGGAGAAAAGACCAACCTTCACCTCTCTACAACCTACTTTCAGGTAGAGAACGATAAGGTCTCCCTCCAGCCTCCTTTTATCTAGACTCAACAACCCCAGCTCCCTCAGCTTCTCCTCATAAAACTTATTGTCCAGACCCCTCACCAGGTCCTCCTCTGGACCTGCTCCAGCACTGCAGTGTCTTTTTTGTAGTAAGGGGCCCAAAACTGGATACAATACTTGAGGTGGGGACTCACCAGTGCCAAGTACAAGGTGATGATCACCTCCTGAGTCCTATTCACCACACTGTTCCTGATACAGGACAGAATGCTGTTGGCCTTCTTGGCCACCTGGGCACACTGCTTGCTCATGTTCAACCGGCTGTCACCGAACACCTCCAGGTCCTTTTCTCCCAGGCAGCTCTCCAGCTACTCCTCCCCAAGCCTGTAGCACTGCATGGGGTTGTTGACTCAAGTGCAGGACCCAGCACTTGGCCTTATTGAACCTCATCCTTTTGGCCTCAGCCCATTGATCCAGCCTGGCCAGATCCCTCTGCAAAGCCCTTGTATCCTTAAGCAGGTTGACTCCTGCCTAACTTGGTGTCACCTGCACACTTACTGAGGGTGCACTCAATCCCGTCGTCCAGATCATTGATAAAGATGTTAAAGGGAACCAGCCCCAGTACTGAGGCCCGGGGGACACCACTCATGACCAGTCACCAACTGGATTTAACTCCATTCACCACTACACTCTGGCCTGGCCCTCCAGCCAGTTTTTAACGCAGTGGTTTTAGCTCCCATCCAAGCCATGGCCAGCCAGTTTCTCCAGAAGGATACCATATGAGACTGTATCAAAGGCCTTACTAAAGTCTAGGTAAACAACATCCACAGCCTTTCCCTCATCCACCAAGTGGGTCACTCTGTCATAGAAGATCAGGTTTGTCAAGGAGGACCTGCCTTTCATGAACCCATGCTGGCTGGGTCTGACCACCTGGGTATCCTTCATGTGTTGCATAATGGCACTCAGGATGATCTCTTTCGTGGCCTTCCCAGGTACTAAGATCAGACTGACAGGCCTGTAGTTCCCCAGATCATCCTTCCAACTATTCCTGTAGATGGGCATCATATTTGCTGATAACATGACTGGTGTCATGATGACAGTCAGCTGGGACCTCCCCAGTTTGCCAGAACTGCTGGTAAATGATGGAAAGTGGCCCCATGAGCGCTTCTACTGGCTCCCTCAGTGCCCTTGGGTGGATCCCATCTGGCCCCACAGACTCATTAAACCAGGTGAATTACACGGCAACGCTTGCATGGCCTGATGCCCTCAGAGCTGAGACCGGATATTCAGACACTTACCTGGTTTCTTTACTAATGGCTCTGCCCAACTGCAAGCGTTTGAGGAAGTGTCCAACCCTGTTTTTCAGAGGTTGGAAGACTCTGAAACCTGGCATGGGTGGCTCCAGGGCATTTGTTTGTAATTTCATACCACCTTTAGCATACCAGCTCACCTCTGATACCTGTGCTAATGGACAAACTAACTGTTGTAAAACCACTGACCCATGGAAACACGCTCTTCATCTGCAGCACCAATGGATACCACAAATTAAACATTTTCAAGCACCTCTATACAGCTAGGGTTCGTACCACAAATAGTAACCCCTGAATTTTTGGCCCCTGAACCTTATTCTTCCTGAGAGAAGCCAAGGGCTTCTCTCCTAACCAGTTAGCCTCTGATGGAGAATCCACTGAGGAACCTGGTCCCTACTCAAGGAGTGAGGCAGCACAAAAGCATACAGGAGTGAGCTGGGGCATTTCTTGTAAAAACTATCATTCAGTTTAGTCCTCCCCAGTCCCGTTCTTTGCAAAATAGGCTTTTTCAACAGCTCCCAAGGAACGCTCCTGCCTTCAAGCTGCCAGCAGGAAATGCACAGTCCCACAGACAAAAGATTCATCTCACTGAAGAGGCAAAGAAATTTAAGAGACATTTGAAGCTCCTAGATTCTTGGGAAGCAATCCTCCTTCTGATCAGTGGGCAGTTACTGATGAAGAGAGAAGAGTATGCAAACCTACCAGCCTCTCTGTGTCATACAAAAAAAAATCCTTGTAAATAATGTAGTAAAACAGAATATTTGCATATAAACAGAAATTTAGATAAAACAAGATAGTATCTTCTTGTGTACCCGTTCAGATAAATATCCAGAACTGAATCTTCTTCTGCTTCTCTATTCCTGATGCCTAAGTGCAAAATACAGTTTCATTGAAGGTTAGAGATGATGAAAGTGATTACCTCAGTCGGTTGGTATAGGTATCTACACAGGTCTTCATTTTAGCCAACAAAGTCCCAACAGAAGCTTGTGACTCCAGCTGCTCTTCCTCCTCTTCACTGTTTTCTCCCGACAGTGGCAGTAGCAATGGTACCATTGATGTGCAGGATGCAATAGCCCGGAGTAATTCCAGCAGGGCTCGGTAAAGGGGAACATGCCGGGCCATATCCAAAACTGAGGGAGAAAAACAGTTTACAAAAATCACTACAATTGAAGACAACCCTTCCACTCTTAGTACTTACGCTTGAGAGAGAAAAGCTAGATTTTAATAAGTATTAAAATATCAATGACATTTAATGATAAAACAGAGTATTTTATAATGCCAATTTGTAAGTTATGTTTTAACAGATTTGGCCAGAAAAATCTGCGTAAGATACCTGGAAAACAAAGGTTAGCAAAAGACACAAGAGGAACGGAACAGGATTACCACATGCTGTGTCTCATTTCTGGTAGCTTAATATACAGCCCTGGCCCAAGCTGTATGCCAACAGCCATCGCCAACAAGTATCTAAGTAGGAAAAACTGTAACCTATGGTGCAGCAGGATGGCATTTGCTGATTCTAACAGCACAAGCGGTAATAAAGACAGACTTCCGTATCACCCCCTGTTTAGAGTTATGTTCTCCTCTGGGAAAATTTATCCACATAGGAATATTTATGGTCATGAAATAAATGAAATTATTACTGAGAAGTCTGTCTTGCTGCTTCTCATGGAGAAGGTATCATTTTAAAAATCATTACGCATTCTTCAGAGCACGCACAGGCTCTGAACATACACATTTTTTCTACATACGTAAGAACCACAGAACAGTAAAGGTGATTAAGAATATACATGAGGTAGGCAGAGCTCACTGCCTTAGTGTTGCTCACTGTGGTGTATATGTATTCCCGAAGTAACTGTGGCAAGAAAATAGCTATCGGCTCCTCTGCCTGGGGAAGACAGGCAGGGACACACAACTCTACTGGATTCCCTAGCACCACATTGTTTATTTTTCTTTTCCACTTGCTTGCACAAATATGCAATGGATGTCATTTCAACTGACTTTGTATCATTAATAGAAATCCTGAAAATGTAGCTATTCGCAGATACTTTAACACAGCTGCTTCCTCTGTCCCTAGGACATGCTATTTTTAACCAAACTGCAGAAAAAAATTGCGCTAGTTCAAAGTATTTACAAATGACTGAGTTTATCATAAAATAAATTTATGCTTTTTCCAGCAAAAAAACCCCAACAAACAGAAAGCCCCTGACAACTCACATTAGGCCAGAACAAAGCACAGAAGTCTAATGTTTCATTTACTGCATCTCACCCTCTAAGCTAAAACATATCACAAACTTATCTCCTGTCACCAAACCCTTAGCTCTGAAACCAGCAGGATGGGACAGTATAAACAGCCAAGCAAAATTCAACACGCAGGTTTATCCATGTTTAAAGCTGGATTCATCTCTACCAAGAGTTCTTTCATCAACAGCTTGCCATTCATATTTTGAAACTATTACAATGACACAAACTCTTACATTTTGTGAACGTCTGTTGTGTTGAACAGGAAGGAATTTCATTGAAACAAAGCATTACTTTGTCAGGCCTAGTATCACGGCTCTAAAAAAAATCCTCTATCAAAATATTCCATATATTTAAAGCAACTGTCATTGAATTTGAACACCAGCATTAAGAAAACCAGTTTCAATTATCTGTTGATTCTTACGTTTTGTATATAATTCCATATATATTTCTATATATCTTTATCTCCATTCCTTATTCTCAGTCTCTAGTCAAAATTGAGTGCCCACAGAAGGATCCCAAAATGTGCAAAATGGCCTTAAAATAGACATAAATAGATCTGATGATGTGTGAATTAAAAAAGAAAAAAAAGAAAGAAAGAAAGGAGGCATGTGGGGGAAGAGCAGGGCAAAAGGAAAGGACCATAAAACCTCCTAGTGTAGCCCTTCCCAGAAACCACCTCCCACCCGCAGTGCTAAAGATCAAGCAGCTCCTCAATTTAATCAATAGCTGTTTATTATGAAGATAGTGAGTGAAGGAGAAATATGACCTCATAGATAACCACAGCATTTCATTTCTGGAAAGTGTTTATTTATTTATTTTAACCATGAAATATTCATGAGGCCAGAATATATAATTTCAAATCCTGCAGAGCTTGCCTGCCCTCTCCTTCGCTAAATATTAGTTAAATTCAAAATTACTGTCAGGAGGGAAACTGAACTGACATAACTTTAAAATAGGAATGTTTTCCAGAAAGATAGGAGACAATTTTTGGTTTTAGCAGATTCAACTCACTTGCACTACTTTGCAATTGTTCCCATGTGAAACAAATGAAAAGCATTCACTTGGTTTCAGTTTAAACAATCTTTTGGGGAACAGCTACCGATTTCCTTTACCTTAATGCTAGACCTTCTAAATTCCATTCTGTGATACCATTATGTGCCTTACACTATTTTTGCCCAAGGCCTTTATTACAGTTACTGAGGGTTATGACCCATGCAAGAGTGTCTGTCTGTCCAAAATGTCAGAATTCTCCCTTATCCCCCATCTAAATCCTGAAAATGGTTATCCAGGTAAGTATCAGAAAAACTTGCTGTAAAGAACTCCATACTGACAAATTACTGTTTATTGCCTTTATTTGGCAGTTCATCTACTTGTGCCTACTTTGCTTTCAGTTGAAGGAGAATGACAAACTGACAACAGTGTATGTTTTCTGCAGATTCAGTTCTGCTTTCTGAAATGGAAGACTTGAGTGTTTTTTGATCTCTGTATTCACACATAATTAGATGTTCCAAATCAAGTAACACTCATTTTTAAGATACCACGTTTAAGCCACTCGGGCTACAAGACATTCCTTTGTAAAATAACCCCTTGGCCCATCTATTGTTTGTTGACCTGCCCTGATCATCTCCTGGTCATCTCCTCCTGGGGTGGCTGGCTGCATCTACAGATGTCCTAACAGCACCTTTCTGGACCAACAGAGGCTTAGCAAGTCCAGCAGCATTCAAACTAGAGCCTCAATGTTCAGGCTGTAACACTCAGACTCCATCACCACCTTTACTGCTTTTACTGTTGTCAGCATATTTAGTTTGTTTGGATTTACAATAGATTTCTTCTCTTTAGATATCATTATATATACATATTTCAGGACAGTATTTCAGAAATAGCAATGATACAGCTTTGCAAAAAAAACCCTAACATATAGATCCTGTAACAAAATCCTTTAAAGGAACTGATTTAAGGTAATAAAAACATGAAGAAAAAGACAAAATACAAATCTGCAAATAAACAAATCCTATTTCCAAATGGAAGCAACAGAACCTTCAAAATATCTTCCTCACATACAGGTATCTTACCAACTAAGACACCAGCAAGTTGAATTTTAAGCAAATGTAAACTTCAAGGAAGAACCAGTGTTAGAAGTAATCCACTGCTTTCTTCAAAGCATGCTGTTCCTTGGGAAGATACCCAACCTTTTTCTGCCTGAGTGAACTGGGCAATACAGGCATAGCATAACGTTCTACTTGAATTAAATAAGGTAGCTGCTTGTGTAGGAAAGAAAATCCGACATATCACAAACCAGAAGGAAATACTTTTGCTTGTAGCACAGCTGTAATTTAAATAGCATTAGCACATCTTGTCAGCATGTTTTTATACGGGTACTTGAGTTGCAAACAGCAGCACTAACAACAATTGGTTTATAGAGGCATGCACATAAGCACACCGAACTGCAAATACACAGCATTCCTAGGAAAATGAAAACACAAGATTAGGATTCTTGGCTTTGTATAAGTGACAGATGGATATATTATCCAGGGTTCAAAAACGTTATTAAATAATGACAACTATTCCAAACAACTCCATTTGGCACTCTCAGGCTCCCACACAGAGTACACCTGGAGCATCCCCGCTATTAGGCACACACAAACTGCAGGATCTTTCACATCTGTCCATTTTGTGCTCTTGGTGCTGCCCAATTCTGCAGGGCAGGGAATTGCTGGGGAGAGTCTAACCCCCAGTATCAGGGCCCAGTTCAGAAGCTCCTTGGTGACTCTCAAACAGAACTGCTGCCTAAGAGAGCCTATCTGGACTTTTGCTAGACTTCCTGAGCATTTCTTGAAATGAATACTCTATGTGACATACATCAAAAGTGAGGTAAAGATTAAATTATTTTATTCCTAGGCTCAAAGCAGAGATTTATACTCATTTTTTTATCCTGCTTCCTTGTCTGCCTTAAACAGGGCTGGCAGATCAGGGCCTCCTGGTGACAACAGTGTTGTCTCAGAGAAGGCTCCAAAACCACTCCCTGGAGCATGGCTTTTGCACTGACCGACCCAGTCTGCTTCTCCTGCCAGCTTCCTAGGTACTTCTCAATTTGCAGTCACCAAATATGCATCAAGGTCTCACCTTCTGGCTATAGCAGTGGTCAAACAGTTCAAACAGTGGAGCATGAAGCAGAGCAGAAGCTAAAAACTGCTGCTGGACCTGGAGCAGAAGCAGCCCGCTGCAGGAAACCTGTAGGACTGCCCCTTGCTGGGGGCCAGGAGGCAGCTGTGACAGCTCAGGGCAGGGGAGCAGGGCCAGGAGGTGACAGAGAGCAGCAGCAGGGCAACACCACCACCACAGGGTAGGTGACAAGGCAATGACAGAAGCGCTCTCGGAGATTGGAATCCCAGTGCATCTCTATTACCACCTTTGTTTTATAAACTGTAGGAATTACAAGTTCTAGAAGGATGATTGGACACACCCAAAAAACAGACTGATGTCTTATTGTCCTTTATAATTAGCAAGGAAGTTCACTGTAGCCTTTCTGGACAATAGGCAGCACACATATATACTCAAAATTCATGTCAAAAAAGTGTTTATTCTGTTGTGCTTATGAAAAGCAGAAGTCTCAGCAAGGTCACTGCCATTTACTAAGATAGGTAGGGATGGAAAACATCTGGAAAACAGTGTGGGAGGATACGGTCTCATCCCTCCCTCCCATTCCTTCATGTAATAAAGGTTAAGTTTTGTTGGAATCGCTACAATTCAGTTAGTCTCTTGACACACTATTCGCGATTTAGAAAGACACTGATGGCTAAATAGGTAAAAAAAATCAACATTTCATAAAACAAGCTCTCCCTTCTATGCTAATAATAAGCAGTTCTGATTTGGGTGATGGCAGAGGGAAGAGGAGTTTGACTGAAGGCATTTTAAGAAGTCTTGATGTTCAGAAAGTGCTGAGCATCCCGTCTTTTGAGAAGTGCAGTCTTTCGTAAACGCCTAAAGTTCACGAGATGTTAAGGTACTCCTCACAGTCTTGAAAACTTCTAGACACAACCTACTTATTCCTGGGAATACGGAACCAAGTGATTACCATTCAAAGACTGCCTGTGTGATTTCAAATCATTTCAATTGCTTCCCACACATTTATTTATCACCAATATAGATCTATTTCTTACAAAGACCTTGGGCTACCCATATGCAATTACAATGAAAAAGCATATGAGGGCAGGTAGTTTCATAGGAGCAAGGTAGCACCTTAAATTGCATCTATATCAGTAGCACGATAATGGCCCAACTGAGTCTAATACTCCTTTGCTTTCTTTTAATATTATACAATGTTCAAACAAAGAATAGCCAGACCTAATGGCCCATTAAATAGGTAGTACTGCACAGCAATAAATTTTTTTTTCAATTCATTTAACACCCTCAGTACAACTTAACTGACTATGAATAAGATTATAGAACTTATTTCCATTGCAAAGGATATTTAAAACATAACGCAAAGAATAAGCCCATTTATTTTAAAATTAAGGCAATTATTCATGTCCCATATCCATTATATCAAAAAATCTTCACACTTTACAGCAGATTGAAAAAACAGAGAAGAATAATTTGTAAGAAAATGATGAAAAGTTTATCTAATGTGAAGGTCTTCCCTCTGTGTTTCTCACTGTGACCAAGCCAGGAATTCCTACCCCAAACAGCTCACAAATTTGATGTAAAATAAACCACGAGACACTTGAGGGGAAAAAAGCACACATACCATCCCTGCTGCTGGGATGGCAGAAAAGCTGCATATAGATGCTCCCAATCTATCTCCTGTACTTAATCTCTCATTGACTAGACTCACTTCATTTCAGGACTCCTTGAATTTCAGTTATTTTAAAGGCCCCCAAAAGTATGACTTTTTCAAACTATCTTTTCTTACGTGCAATTTCTCTTTTACTTCTGACCAATACACGTGACTGAGTTTCTACCTTTGCTGAAAGAAAGAAGGGTGTGTTGGCAGCCACAGCAGCAGCCACCACTGAAAACTCTTTCTAAATTACAGACATTTTAATTGCCTCTGCAAACAGGAGAGGGATGGTCATGAACAGACAATTAGAAGGAAATAACTGGAGAGAAAAAGGCATTCTCTCCAGAATGCGTATCTAAAACCAAAAAATTCTTGGAAACAGCTACAAGTGTGGCTTATGTTTAACATTAGAAGAGGGGGTAAAAACAGGTCAAAACTTGAAATGAACAAATTGACCTCTATAACCAAAGATGAAGCTGAATTCTAATTTTATAATTATGCTCTCTACCATTCCAAGAGACCTCCTTCTTGCGTGGGGTAGAGTTTCCAGTGACTCAAGAGACTCCTTCAAGTTTCACTTCTTATTTTGCTTTGGATCTATATTTCTCTTACTTCAATGATAATTTATATCTTCCTGGAAAGATGCCTGGTTGTTATTTATTAAATACTCATCCAGCAATAGCCATCTAATCCTGCCTCTGTTTTCAGTACTGTGAAAGAAAACCACTGGCAGTTATGGAACACAGAACATATATAAACCTGTTCTACTCACATCATGCACAAACGCTCAGAATTTACCACGGTGTATCCAACCACCCCTGCAAAAACTCCAAGAAAATACCTTTTTATTCCAAGACACCTATTTTTTTTATAGTAATAACGATTAAAGGACATTGGTCTCATCAATTTAGGAAGCTAAAAGTAAAATAAGATATTCTCATTGCCATGCTACTTACTAAATGGTTTAAGTCCAATGTTAAGCTCATGACTGGGGTACCATGCACACCTGGCACTACATTTTTATTCCCCACACTCCCCTCCAAATAATTTAAAAATAGATCTTAAAGTCCTGTCAATTTTACACCATTTCTAAAACACGCTTAGTAATTACTGTGGACATATTTCTGATGCCTCAGTATGTTATTCACAAACCTAAACCCCATAGGCATGATTAAATTAAAGACTTCAGGATCTCATTACCATATTAAAGACTCTCAGTAGCTACAAACACTGCTATTCAAAAAAGCCACACAAAGGAAACACTCATTTTGTACTTTTAATTAAAACCTTCAGACAGAGTCTTGTGGCCACAGACACTGCCAAGCATGAGTGAGAGACACTGTCTTCCCAGTAGGGCCACACAACCTTTCTCTAAATATTTTAAAGCCGGAGCCGTTCCTCAGTCCCCCTGTACTTGGTCTCTGCAAACATATGATCTATGAATGCAGTCCACGCTGCAGGCAATAGTGTCAGTTCCAAATACGTCATGCTCTACTGCCTCTTGATTTTCTGTTTCAGAATCAACCCAGGGCAAGCCTCTTTTATAATAGGCCTAATTAACACCCTGTGTTCTGTTCCGCATTGATAGAAAAAAAGCCTGCCTACAGAGTGTTCCCAAAGCAGACCTTTTTAAGGAAACATTAGCCTTCGGGTAAAAGGAAAACAAATTCTTTCTAAATATTGTCATATTGTAATAATTTAATTAACTTGACTTTTTCTTCACTTTTCTTTATAGGAATAACACAAGCATTTTCGCAGTGCCATTTTGAGCATCAGAAGAACTGGCATTAGAAAAGACGAGTCCCCTTGCACAAGGAAGAAGGAGGAGGAGGGGTTAAGCCCCCTTACAGGTCAGGAGTTACAAATCCTGTGTTAAAGCAGTAAAACAATGCAAGAGGGGTGGTCGTCCGAA
>VZTM01037675.1:5285-79335 GCA_013400555.1 Jacana jacana
GAGTCCAGCCTGGGACTTTTACTGATGCTGCTGGTGACGTGATCATCATCCCAGGAGCTTGATACAGTTTTGTATAGACTGTATATTTTTTTCCCCTTTCTTTTATACTTTTCATTATTTATTATATTATTTTTATATTTTCATTAAAGTAGTTTAGTTTTTCTAAACTCCTGAATCTCTTCCTCTCCTCTCTTTTCCTTAGGGGGGAGGGAGGGGTCATCATCTCTCTGACTGGTCAAAACCACGACAGATTCATTGGCACCCAACGTGGGGCTCGGCAGTGGTACAGTCAGAGTTCTGGTAGATTGTTTGAATAGTTTGACACCATTACACTGGCAAAACTGAAAACCAGATGAATTGCAAACAAAGAATTTGCAAGATGCCAAAACTTGGTATGCCGGCCCAACTGAGGCTGAGCGGGCACAGCTGCTCCAGGAGGTTATAGCCATCTTCCCAAAAATCCAAACTGCTTCCTTCACTTGGCCTCCACGGGGCAGTGACAGGGCCTGATCCTGCCAGGTGACACCAAAGCTGCAGGTACGCAGGACCCAAGCCGCCGTGGGCAGCGCACCATGGGGTCAGACCCCTGGGAAATGGCACCTGGTTACCCTCTGTCAGTCTGTCAGGGCACTGGGGGCGCGTCTGTAAGGCTGTAAGGCAGGTGACAGGGCCTTATGCAACACGGCTGTATTCTGCTCCCTCCCAAATGCCAGCAAGGAGTCCCTCCGCCCGTGGTACCCGCCCTGGGAACTGTACTTGAGAGAAACGCTGGAAGAGAAAACCAATCCAATGAGAAATCAATCGTGTCGCAGAAATTCACCTTGAATTACTTTATTTTTCACAATAATAAAAAATAAATTAGTCATAGACAAAAATAGTTAACATTTTTTCATCCAAGAGAAAATGTGTACAATATGAAAAGGATGCTGTACAGTTCTGGTTCAGGTGCATTGCCATGGATACAGACTCCTGAACGAGTCAGAAAGCAAACTGCCTATACTCGCCTCCTTTAATTCACTCAAGGAACTGGCTAATCAGAAAGTTTAGAAAATGGTATTATGGATTTACAGTATGACATATATACAAAAATATATATGTGATACCTCTGCTATAAAAGTCCCTAAAAAGCTGGGTTAGTATAATGAAAAAGCTGGACAAAATTTGAATGGTATATGTAAATAAATACATATTAGGTCCCTTTTAATAAAAAATCTGCCTATTCTAAATATTTGAAATATTTGGTGCAGTGGCTTGTACCATAGACACAGCTCAGAATTACATATTTCCCATAGACATCTTGTATTTACAAATAACAACAAAATAAGTTACAATAAAGTATATCCTTCTGCCAAAATCAATTATGAGGGTCAAGTAGGCAATTTTATACATAATAAAAAAGTTAGGGTTTCTTTTGTCTCCAGTCCTTCCTGATCCTCTATGTAGATCCTGAGTGACTACGATGGGACTTCACAAGCTCGTACGTACCCAACCCCTGCCAAGGCCACTGGTCTCCAGAGAACCAAACACAGCGTGGACACAACAGTTCAGGGCAAGCAGCAATGACAGACTGTCGCTGGAAGGTCAATGATTTTTTAATGTTAAGCTCTCCTCCAGATACAGAGGTTAGTTATCTGTAACCCATTATAGTAAATGGGGACAAAGAAGACTGGGAACTCACATTGTTGAGAACTTCTGGTTGCTAGAAGCTGAGAATCAAAAAGCTGAGCTGAGGTCTGGTGTGACTTCTCTTAAATGGAATTTTCTCCCTTTTGCCAGGTCTGAATTTCAGCCACACTACTGAGATACTATAATATGAACTTTGCTTTAAACTATATTGAAAATGCTTAGTGGATGACTTTTCATTTCTGATATAATAATTTTGATCCATTTTCTAAACAGCTGTTGTATTCTCCACAAACATTCTGGAATATTATTGTTATTCCTAGGAATAACAGATGTTTACTTTCAGTGTTTAAAATCTCATGTTTTGTGTTCCAATTACAAACATGCATATAAATTATCTGCTCAATACACAGAACAGCTCTAGAGAAGTCAGACACACTAAGTGTAAGACTCAAGAAAACCAGGTAGACACATAGTTTCTCCTTTTTTAGTGTGAAAAGGATAATATTTTTCATGCAGCAGATGTGAGAATGAAGGGTCACTACATAGTTGAATAGCTGTGCAATTACGGGTTCGTTGCACAGGAATTCAGTCAGTAGGTAGGTTAATACTTTGCATTTCAAATTGGCCAGCATGGACACGCACACACAAATAATCACTGGACTGGCAGGAACATAGCTCTCAATAGCTGGGCTTATTTCTAATACAGATTCTTATCTACCAAATGACCAGGTCAGGATTTTCAGTAATTCTGGCAAAATTGAATAATGTCATTCAAATGACAAAGGGATGGAGGTGAGATAAGAGGATGAGAAGAACACTTGTGGGTGTAAAAGGGAGACAGGTCAGGAGGAGGATGAAGGAAAGCAAAGCCCTGGAAAGCCCATTTTACTCATGATGGTATAGAGTGTAAAGAGTAGAAGCAAAGTATTTCCTTTAGGAATGCATAACCTTCCCTTTTTTTCCAGGGACTTGGTGATGACTGAGATATAAGCCAAGTAAGTAGCCAGGTCCTGGCAATACTGCTGCCCCACCTGGAGTTCTGTTCTGCAATTTCATGTACTCACTTGGGTCAGGGCTGTGCTGACCACCTTTATCAAGTCTATGAACAAATAACCTAAAATATGTATTTACATTAACATGTCAAAATCTTAACATGCTCTGCAACACATTGGGCTTTCTCTGTATAAAAGGACCAAACTCTTAACTGTGCCACATTGTCCTGGAAGTGGGATCTACCTAACAACATATGCTTGGATCTGAAATAATGCAGTAGCTAGAAAACCCTGACGGACTCCTGGTAACTTCATAAATGACTGCACCAACAGTCCTCAGTTCCAGAAGGAACATTCTTTAAGACACAGAGCCTGTTGTGGGTGGAGCCTATTTTAGCGGGCTGCATGTCTACACAACGTGAAAGCTGTACACTGATTGTACCCTATAAGCAGTTCGATTGCTTAGGCTCTTTAAATCAACAATCGACAGCAGTATTCCTGTGCTCACTCTGGTCTTACTGGATTGTGTAAGGTGAAAATCCTTAAGGCAAGGAAGCATTATTTTTTTCCACCATTTTGAGGGATTTTGACTGATGTTAAAATATCAGAAAAGGGAATTAAAGCATTCAAACTCATAAGCCTGCATAATTTCTCATTTATATTGGTTGTACACCTGCTCTACTGCATTCATTAAGGCCACCTCTGATTTACAGTGAAAGTAAAATCAGGCCCTCTGCAGGCATCATTCTCAATTGGTGCACTGCTCTGTTAAAACAAACATTTGCTACAGTCGCACTTTCAAAGTGCACTTCATGTGATGGTAGGTAATATTGGTACAGCAAAGTGCTGAAAAGAAGGGTTTCATTTTGCAGGAACAACAACTTTGATTATGCTGACACACAAGAGATGATAAATGATTCAGTTCAGCAACATTCTGACAGTTTCCTTATCATTAGAGATTTAATTAGGTGAAGCTTTTTTTTTTTTAATCTGGTACATCTGAAAACTGTCACTAATTAAAAAAACCAAACAACTTGTATAACTATAACTTACTGCATTCAGTTCACAAAGCTGTATACCATACATATATACATACCTTAGGCTTAATACAGGGTTATGTGTATATATATATTCTTTGATATTTAGCTCCCATGAAGTCTGTTAACTTTAGTGGCAGCTTAATAGTGCCTACAACATGATCAACTTTGTAATATAACCCAATGGCCAGATATTCCAGAGTAAAATTAACATATTTTTTAAAAGACCAGGATCACCTGTCCATGTGCTGGGTTGCTGACTGTCTCACAGCCAAAAGTGTTTGCAAGCAGATTATCTTCTATTAAGTGATGGCAAACCTGATTATTGCCTCTGCATTTCATTTACCTTGTGGTTTTCAGAAAGCCTTTCTATGGATCAGGTATTTCCCTCAAGCTGACAGGTTACACTGCCTTGGGACAAAAGAGACAACAGCAAAAATTATATACTGTATATTAAGATTTGCTGCATTGAGATACTCAGATGAAAATCTGTATTACATGCACTGGATTCCAGAGTTGTTTATGCTGCACTTTTCCCATATCATTCTTTGGTCAAGAATCTGAGGAATACATATCACAAATATATATCACAAATCTGTAAGTTATCTTTAAGGATAAATCTTCATAATAGAAGGGAACAGGACTGTACATGATTCATGAACTTCAGTGGAAGGTTTTCTAATTAGCATTTGTGTTTCTAACAGCTTTATATCAATTAATTATACTGAAAAGGCCCAAATCAAGCTGGACAAAACAGCCAATGACATTATTTGTTCATAGTCACAAAGGGTAACTTTGAATTTTAGGGAAAACACTTCCCCACTTCACTTAGCCAAACAGTAGTAGTTCATCATGTCTGAAATGTATTTTTCACGAGTGGACAAATCAAAAAATCTATGGTTTGTCTCAATCCAAGGCAGCTTTTAGACAACAGGAGTTCCATCTTCTCCATCTTGGTTTGTGTTGGCACACAAACCAACGTGACCCCACCAGCAGCCTTTGCCTCCCAGTGCCCCATTTTCTCTTCTATATCCTTTCCACCAAAGCAGGAGGAAGAAAAGACTACACAACGAGGCTCAAACAAGGCTCTTCATCAGTAGCAGGACACCTTACTCACTATTATCTCACATCACTGGCAGTGACTCAACATAGATTGTTAAAACTGTTTTTCAACTCAGACAACAGGCACCTCAGAAACAGATGCATAGTTGGTTATCACTAATTTACAAGCAATATGCTGTAATAAACAGCTGGATTTTTCCTTCAGACATATTTACATATTTCAGGTGAAGGCTAGGGATTGTGCAGATAATGCAAAAACTTTAAGCTGAGCTGCAAGCACATTCTGTTTGCATTTAGCAAGTCCCATGGCTGAGAACAGTAATTGCAGAAATAAAAAATCATCACCTAAATTCAGCTCTAAGTCTGGAGCCATTCTTGAGTAGTAGAAAAGGTTGATAGGAATAGATCTGCGGGATGAAATCCTGACTAGAAAAGGCATGTTGCAATAACTGATCAAAACCCAAAGAATGTCAATAGCTAAGATCTCCTTTTGACAGCTACTCAGCTACTACACTCATACTGCTGCCTGATACCAAGAGTAACAAACACAGCACAGAGGCTTCATCCTTCATCCTTTGGTGGTTGTTTCAGAAACTGGTGACAAAGTCCTTTGGTGCGGTAGTTATGAAGCAATAGTGCAGAGACAAGGCATTAGGCAAGGTACCAGTTCACTGAAATAACTGCCCTACAGCAAAGAGACCCTGCCAATGGGAACAATCACTGGTTTTACACCAGAAAAAGCTCCACACCGTGTCTCACTGACAGCTGACGTAAAGGGCTAGACACTGGTGGCACTCTGGTAGGCAATGTACTTTAAAATCCATACAAAATTAGGAAAGTGTAAATTCAGGAGTTAATGAATTAAATATAAAGGCACTTATTGGCAGTCAAGTGTATATATATTTGCTGCCTGAGGACAGGAAGTTAGTTAAAAGTACAACTGAGAGCACTTAACAGTGACTCTCACTTATGAATGGACTTAAGTAATTAAAAATACACATTAGAGTGCTAAGACACTGATGATAAATGGATCTTCAAAGGTCTGATTCTTTGTGAAGTGTTCTCATATGCATGTTTCATCGACTTAGTTGTCCAATTTAAGGTGGTCCAAAATACCAAGTAAGAGTAAGCACTTAGAAAATAATGCAGCAGCTGCATCCGTACTGGTCACAGATCTCCAGTAATTGCCTGTAATTCAGTTTGTTTTCATTGATTTCACAATACTAAGGCTGATATGTTCTTTAAATAATTATCTGATGAACAGGTGCAAAGAATAGTATCATTAAAAAATTAATGCTTCAAAAAGATCATGGTTTTACAACAAACATTTTCAAGAAGATAACTGCACAGTAACTGTAACTGAAAGGCTGTGAGATTTAACCATAGACTTGATGTACTCAGTAATATAAAAAAACCAAACATGCCTAAGAAGCTAAAACCTGCTGTAATCAAAACAGTAACACTGTCCAAGCTCCGTCTGAAGACTGATGTTGCCGCTTTGAGTACACGAGTCTTTGTTATCTGCGTCCTAGAAACCCTGGTTGTCTGTTTGCCACGCGGGTGCAGGATGCACAGCAGGCTGTTTTGTAGTAGGTGTAGACACAGAGCCGGGCCTGGACCACCACATTGCAGTTGTAGTACTTATCTTTGCAGTTCTCATCTGTGGAGAAAAAGGAAGAGAGCACAAACTGAAGAGAAGAGTATTAGAGCAGCAAATAACCAACCCCCTTTCTTCTTACCACGGAAAATCCCTTGGACCTGTATTTAAACATCCATTGTCAGTTTAAAATAGACCTATGAAAATACATTTTCTACATTTAATACAAAGATACGTGTAACTGTGGAAGAAATGTACCTATCCCCAGTTATACTGTTGGGGTTGGAGGGGTTTTTTGCTGTTTTTTTTAAACACAAAATTTGTCTTGAATGAAGATGATAGGAAAGTCTCTTGTATTCTTCACTGAGGTACTTGTCCTCTTCATTTTTAGATTCATGGGTACTCATTTTTTGTGGCAACAGAACCTGCAAAAGTTATTTTCAAGTACTGATGAATCTAAATATTGGAAAAACTCCTTCCTTACAAATACTACAAATGGTTTAAAATAACTAGATAAAAAGAGACAAAGGGTGCTGCCTTAACTTTCCCTGTTTTTCTAAGCTGCTGGGATGTGGTCTATTCATGTTTTGAAGTTTTCCCTTACAACCAAGACGGTTAGAAATACTTTTAAAGTGACAATATTATCATATAATCATGAGAGAAAACAACTCCGAAACTGTGAGGTGTTAAAAAAAAGACTGAATGACAAAATACCAATAGCAGATGTAAAAACTACCAATTCCATACAAACCTACTTTAAATAAAGAAATAACAACAGAAATACAACAATTTAAAAAAATAATATTGGTGTACCATTATTTATTATAGTTATCTTGAATTATGTTGAAGAATAATTTTCAACTCAAAATTGCTGTAGAATGGAAGAGTTAAAACTGTTTCTAAATATCTGCACCTGCATTTACCTAGTCATTCTTATTACTATTAAAATCAAGGCTGTATTAGATGAATGACTCATTCCAATGGCAAATTATGTGTATGTGCATATATTTACTATATGGAAACGAAAATTGCTTAATTGCCCTTAATGTCTTAGTTTAATGTTATTGGTTCTTACAGAATCTTTTACCATATAAAGCATATTGTACAAGATCCTTTTTTGTTTTAAAGACTGCCAAACGAAACTTTGAGAATGCAAAGAGGCTGCCTTAAACCACCCTGGATGTACCATTTACACCGAAACAGATGTCTCACATTCTCAGCAACTTTAGAAGTAAGCCAGTTTCTTACTTGTTACAAGGAAAACATTTTTAATCAGAAATTAAAACCTGCTTTTACACCACAAAGAACTGTAAAAATAAAACCCTGAACTTGATAAAGAAAATATACTCTAAAACCTCTGCAACATTTTAAAATATGTTCTCCACTAGATGGAGTTCCACAGTTAAAACAGAAGCTTCCTCTTCCTACCTATTTCAGGGATACAGTCTTGTGTGTTACATGGTTCTTTTTCTTCAGGTTTCAGCTGTGGATCACACTGAGTACTGGCTGTCATGTCATCCGATAGACATCGTACCTCTCGAACCCGAAATCCTCCTTCACAGGATTTGGAACACTGAAACACAAACGCTGAAGTTCATGAAGACCGTATGAAACTTGCAAATACAGAAAGGAAAAAAACCAGGAACCTTGAGGCCAGACCCAGGTATCGCAGTAGCCTTTTATCCACCTCACCACTTCTGTTACTGTTTGTTGTCTAACTATAAAGTCCTTAACATACAGGTGCAATTTCATTAAAGGTTCAATAGCATTTTTTACCACAGGGCAACAACTGGACAAGAAATGTGGCAGACATTGAGCAACTGAAAGCACGCTAGTGTATCTCCCTTTCTGACTTTATTAGCTTATTGCTTCTCTAATATGTCTTGCTTTTCTCTGCTTATTTATACATAACTCCCAAATCATAGAATCATTTAGGTTGGAAAAGACCTTAAAAATCATTGAGTCCAACTGTTAACCCAACACTGCCAAAACCACCACTAACCCATGTCCCTCAGCACCATGTCTAAATGTCTTTTAAATACTTCCAGAGATGGTGACTCCAACACTTCCCAGACAGCCTGTTCTGGTGCTTGACAACCCTTTCTGTGGACAATTTTTTCCTAATACCCATACTAAACCTCCCCAGTGCACCGTGAGGCTGTTTCCTCTTGTCCTATCACTTGTTACTGGGAGAAGAGACTGACCCCCACTTCTCTACAACCTCCTTTCAGGTAGTTCTAGGGAGCAGTAAGGTGTTCCCTCAGCCTCCTTTTCTCCATCCTGAACAACCCCAGCTCCTTCAGCTGCCCCTCAGAAGACTTGCACTCCAGACCCCTCACCAGCTTCATGTGTCTTTGGACACACTCCAGCAACCTCTATGTCCCAAAACCAAACACAGCAGTCAAGGTGGGCCACACCAGTGCCAAGTTACAGAGGTACAATCCCTTCCCCAGTCCTGCTGGCCACACTATTATTCCTGATACAGGCCAGGATGCTGTTGGCCTTCTTGGCCACCTGGGCACACTGCTGGCTCATGTTCAGCTGGCTGTCAGCCAGCACCCCCAGGTCCTTTTCCACAGGGCAGCTCCAGCCACTCTTCCCCAGGCCTGTAGCGCTGCATGGGCTTGTTGTGACCCATGTGTAGGAGCCAGCACTTGGCCTTGTTGAACCTCATTCATTGGCCTCAGCACTTTGACCCAGCCCATCCAAATCTTCTCTTCCCACAGTGTTCACATTTCTTACTTAAACTTCCTGCACCAAACATTACTAGTTGACTGCACTGCCCTCCACTGCCCTTTTGCCTGTGTTTATACACAATGGGGAATAACTCTAATTGCCTTTTTCCTAGCCTCAGTTATTTTTCACTTCTTGTAGCACAACAATTTCACTAAGCATAATAGGTTGCTTTGAATTTCTAAAGAAAATATTTCTGTGCTCCTTCAAAGTCTGTTATGAAGCCAGAGACTTTTGTACTTGCTTGTCATGGTATTTTTAAAGCCAATTATTACACATTTCTGCCCATGCTGAAGCAAATCCCCTGTTGACTTCAAGACTTTTGCCTGAATGAGGTCTTTGAGATTTGGCTTGCTGTCCAGCTTGACCTACGTGCTCACAAACTTAATTAAACCTGGGTCATTTATAATGATCAAAACGTTAATAGCCCCAAACTAGTAAGAATGTTTTCTTTCTTAGTCTTTTGGCATAATTATTTCTTTTCCTAACATTGCAAAAACAACTTCTCAGTATCACAAAATCAGATATAGTAGCAAACTAAGTAAAAAACTCTCGATAATGTATTCTTAAATTGTTCTTTCATCTTTAGGTACAACCTCTCCCCACTCTATAAAAGACATAGCCCTGTGGTGACAGTAATAGAACACTTGCAGTTTTTTATGTAATTACTCGTTACCTGCCTGTATAGAATACCATAAGTAGCTTACATGCAACAATAAGAGCTTTGCTTCAGGTTTGTAGACATCTTAAGTACTTAAAACGGGCCCAAGACAGAATGTAGATGTTATGTACAACGCACTAGACAAACCCCAGCCTTCTGCATTAGCCAGCCATTTAATCCCCACAACTGAGTCCACACCATTTATCTTAGGTCATATAAAAAATCTGGTGAGGCGTTGAACCTAGTTTCAGGGGCTCTGACCCAGCTATTCTGCTCACAGCTCCCCCCATAATCCATTCTCATCAGGTCTAACAGTAAGAAATACCGAATACTCTGTTGATAACAGTGACAGTATCAGGAACATAACTGATAAATGCTCAGAACATGATCTTGTAAAGCAACAGCAACAGTTCCTACGGTGAAGATGGTCACAAAGGCTTAGACCTTTAAGGATTTTTAGACACCACTTCTTAGAAAGTAGAGACTTGAACAGTAACTAAATACTTATCAGACTCTTGGTCTTGGTACCTTGTTGCTTCTGTGCCTGCCAAAGAGAGAATGCATTTTCAAGTTCAGAAGTCTATCTGCTGCATTTTGTGGATGCGGATGGCTGTCTCTCTTGTGCCTGCATGCCTGTAGGCTCACATTTGAAAGCAGGCTCACTAACAGGTTTGCTACAGGGAAGTTGTTTCATGTAATCTAACAGCTCAGTAAAGAATCCAACGAATTTCCAGCAATGTCAAAGAACACACTTCAGTCTATATGGCGGTATTATGTGGTTAACTTAGATGTTATTTTCAAATAAACATCTGTGCCTGAAATTAACAAAGGAAAATCAGGATTCTCTTCAACTAATTTATTTTGGTAAAGCCATTCTACCTTCTTCTCTACTTTCTAGTGCTTTTTTCTTCCTAGTGCTGCCAGCAGGGCAGTCAGGTAACTGAGCATTTAGTAAAAGGGAAAACCAGAATAATTTCTCTCTCTCACGCCATGTGGATGAGGTGTTTCCAGAGGTTCCTGACTAATGGAACTAAAACCAAAGGCACCTGAGGTGCTTCCACATTTCAGAGCTGTCATTCTAAATTTGATTTAAGGCTCAAGGAAGAGTGTAAGTTACTACATTAGGTATGATGTCGTCTAAGTAGTTTTTCAAACCACCACCAACAGACTTTCTGACTTTCATTTAGGAGAAAAATGTTGTTGTTTTATAAAAATCAATAAGCTTTGTTGGGTATAGAAAATGATGGATAGATAGATGAAATCAAAGCATTTTGTGGCACTGGTGAATGTAGCTGGTCCATTTCCAGGGAAACTGAAGATACATGAAGCTCTATGGTAAGTTTTCTTTCAGTAAAGTTCTAAGTATTACAGTGAAGAGTTTACAGTAAAATATTATGGTAAAACTGACTTTAAAAACTGAATACATCCCTCATTCTTTATTAAATGCTCCTTTATTTTAATGAAACCAGAGTTCTGAAAAGAACTTCTTAGTGTGCTACATAGTCTCATTAAGGGGCAAAACAACTTTATAAACCAGAAGAGATCAGCAATGAGAAGACAACTGTGCGGTGTCTCCTTCCAGTCAAAACATTTCCCAACTTTCCTAAGCTCCACTGGGCACTAAAGAGTATGCTTTCTCTGGGCAAGATTAAGTCAAGCTCACGATCAACAGTTTTATCCAAATTGTGTTCCCTTTCAATACACATGGAAAAAGATCATGGAATCATAGAACTATAGAAACAGAAGGTTGGAAAGAACCTACAAGATGATCTAGTCCAACCACCCTCCTGTCACCAGTACTACCCACTGAGCTACTACATCATGTCTCGTAGCACCTCATCCAGATGCTTCTTGAACTCCGCCAGGGACAGTGACTCCCCCACCTCCACTCCAGTGCCTGACGACTCTTTGGGAGAAAAAGCTTTTCCTGACACCGAATTTTAATCTCCCCTGGCACAACTTGTGGCCATTCCCTCCAGTCCTATCCTTAGTTATTTGGGAGAAGTGGCCGACACCCTTCTCTTCAGAACCTCCCTTCAGGAAGCTGAAGAGTATGATGAGGTCTCTCCTGAGCCTCCTCTTCTCCAGACTAAACAATCCCAGCTCCCTCAGCTGTTCCTCATAGGACTTGTGCTCCAGACCCCTCACCAGTTTTGTTGCCCTTCACTGGACACATTCCAGGGCCTCAATGTCTTTCTTGTAGTGTAGGGCCCAAAACTGAACACAGAACTTGAAGTGTGGCCTCACCAAAGCTGAGTACAGGGGGATGATCAGCTCCCTGCTCCTGCTGGCCACACTATTCCTGATACAGTCCAGGATGCCACTGGCCTGCTTGGCCACCTGAGCACACTCCTGGCTCATGAGCATCAACCAATACTCCCAGGTCCTTTTCTTCTTCACAGTCTTAAAGATGCATCAAACAAAACTAGATTTAGAAAAGCACGATAGACTTACTGTGCTCCATTCGGTATGAAACCACTTAGATCCACAGGGTTTGAGGTAGCAGGATTGCTGGCTGGGAGGTTTTTCCAAGTATGAACATTCATAGGGGTTCAAAACATCAAAATTACCTTCCGTTTTCCTAACACAAATTACTTCTCTCTGTTGAGTTCCACTGCCACATTCAGTAGAGCACTGTGTGAAAGAAGAAAAAAAAAAGGTGGAATTTTTATTCTACTGATGTCCTTCAACTTCTTTCCAAGTAGCATGTTTCTCCACATTATTTGTTTCTGAAATAAAACACACACACATACACACACAGCTCCCCTTGCATTTTAAATTCATATTCAAACAGGAAAATTTGTCCAGTTTTGCTTATTCCCTATTCTTAGACACATATGTAGACAGTAACATCCAAAATCCATTTCCTTACTTTTATACAGTCTTTCCTTAGTAAAATGAACTTAACTGTATCTTTTCTTCCATCACTGGCATATGCCTGACTTGAAAAGGAAGGACAAGGGTAAAGTATTCCTACAGTAGGGTTCTTTATCTCTCAGAAGCAGAACAGCAGCCTAAATAAGACTTGGGTTTCATTATTATTATTTGTGTGTGGCACTAACGTAGTAGCCAGTAGTCCCAGTTAGGAACCAGGACAAAAATATGCTGAAGGGTAGAGTAATGACTTAAATCATCGAGTGACTACTGACTGTAAGTGTCAGGAATGACATATTTAATTTTTAGTCTCAAGCATGTCTACAGCAGTTAAAACTGTACTTCTGTGAAATTTTATTCCACATGGGACCACAGACTCAAAACATATTTATAATTATTTTTATGAAGAAGATATATGACTGTAAGTGAGAAATCTGAAAGTGAAGTTTTACCTCTAGTTACAAAAAGTAACTGGTATTTATTTTTCTACTAGAAGAGAAGCATAACTTTCTCCATAAGCAGCGTTACAGCTTCATGCTGTATGCACTGCACTGTAGGGTTACAAGGTTAGAGCACAGTTTTGCAGCTTCACAAATCCCCACATTCTGTGTGGTTTTTAGAAAATGCCTTGATCTGCCAGGGTGTTCTCCTCATGTTCACAAGTATCTATGCAATGCAGTGTTCGTTCCAGCTCAGAAAAGCAAATTTGACTCACATAGACTCTTACTGCCCATTCAAAGGTTAAATACACACACAGCACTGTTCCTGGCACTTGTAAAAAGGGTTTTAGAAGATGATTGCAGCAACAGTTTGGTTTCTACGTTGCGTAGAGGACTATGATTTTCAAAGGCCTTTTCTAGCTTAAACCAACCAAATGTTATTAAAAGCGGAGATTTTGTATATATTTTTGGTGGAATTTATGATCCCTTTACCAGATACCCACCATAACCTTGAGCTGTATGAAGAACCTTGAGCTGAAAAATTCTACAGGAAATAACATGACTGCACTTTATTTTAAACACTGAACACTTCCATCACTGCTGTCTTTTGCTGGTTTCTCCAAAAGGCAGAATCCTAGCATTCAGCCTGAACTCCAGCAGAGCAGAATACAGAAGGTCATCTACCTGCGCTCCCTTTTGCTCTCTGTCTCTCCTTGACTGGCTGCTTTCAGTTTGGGTTTGGCCAGTAGAATAGATGTTGTCAGACACTTCTTTTAGACAACACAGAGCAAAGATTTTGTACCTTTGGTATGCATCAAGCAATTCAATCTTATGCAAAGAAAGGGGGTGAATTAGCTTAAAAGAATAAGAAATTGTAAAGGACATAGACTTTCTTATTCAGAGCAGAATGGGGAGGGCTGGGATGACCATACTGAACAGGGCTCTCTGTTAGCAAGAATGGTACAAAGTTCCTGTTCACCTCCATGGATTGGTACAAGTAACAAGGCCCAGACTGTACCCATTACTTCAACTGCAGCTAAGTGTGTTTTAAATTTGAATTTGTTATGACTCTTATATATAATACAAATAATTGCCACTTATGCTTGAAAACATTAGCATAGCAGTAGCCCTGTAATCTCCATCTCAGCTGTACCAGTTTAAATTCCAACTCATCGCCTGGAAGGATCTGGGAATCTAAAATGCAGGGAGTTAATGGCACAGCCTAAAACTCAATGAAGTGCAGGTACCAGCGGTCAGAAAGGCTGTATGGGAGCCTATGCAAAGGGACATTAATGTCAGTGCATCAGCTTCAAAATGCCCTTGCTCCTGACAACAGAAACCTTTATGTAAAATGAGAAGGACTACTGAGATGCAAATCAAAGGAAGAATTCACCTTGAGGAAAGAGCATCAGGATACAGTCACAAGCCAAATTTTGTTCTTTTCACCTATAATCAAGAATTTCAGCACAACAATACTGAAGCTAACTTTTGGGATTAGCCATTGTTCTTTCTCTTATATATTTTCTGGACATTCCACATCTACATCTACATCTACATCTATCTCCCTGCAGGTATAATTGATTGATCACAAAACCTCTACTTTAAAAGGTATAAATGTGTTGCTTTAGTGTTCACCTGAATATGCTAAGCAGTTTTCTGTTATCTTTAATTTTATAAATACACTGGGTCAGTAGATGAGAAAGAAAAATGAAGGTACAAAGGAAAAGAAGAAAACAATCTTGTTCTTATCAAAGTATAAAACCAGCAGCTGCTAAAAAGTACTGAGCATCGACTCAGCAAAATACAGAAAACTATTATCCAAACATCCCAGAGATGTAGAAATACCTCAAGGCACACATCTCCATTGCACACAAATATACTTTTTAAATTAAATGCCAGCAGGAAAGAAATACATATGTTAGATATAGAGCTTACCTGTGTCCAGGCCCCGGCAAACCACTCCGCTTTACCAGCACAGGGCCCATTATTACAGGAGGTTGTTTCGAGGGGTCTGTTATTGCCACAGCCTTCCAGAGGCAAACTGCTGACGTGGTTTGTCATACAAACCACAGAGCGCGTACGGACGCCCTCACCACATTCTGCAGAACACTGGGGAACAAAAGACAGAACGTGCTCACTAGTCTGCCCTCCAGACTCCACACCGAAATGAGGAGAAGCAACAGTCACGAAAAGTCAATGCATTTATGCAAAGTTCATTATTTTTACCTGTAATTCAGCTCTAGTTACTGTAGCTCTACTGTTAGATCCTACTGTTAGCTGCAGAATCATGGTACAGTTCATACTTCTGAATACACTACACCTAGTACTTGTCCCTTACAGTCACAAATGAAAGAAATAGAAGGATTAGGGAAGAAATCTATTTTTTATAGCTTTTCTATATTTTTTATTTATATTTATAAATTTTATATTTAAATTTGTATATTTAAATACTTATATATATTTTATTTTATTATTTTCATCACTTTCTTTTCCTTCCTTCTTCCTGTCTGTAAACTCTTTCAGTTTTCATTTTATTAATCTTGGTGCACACTAATTAATAGAACAGCAAAGGGATAATTTCAATAAGCAGCTTTTCTGCCTGCTACAATATTTCAGTCTTCCAACTGTTCTGTGTGTTTCTCCTCCAGCCATTCAAGCTGTCAGGCAGGTGAGCTCTTACGCTGGCTACAAGGAGGAGGGCAGGGAGATTGTGAAGGCTGTGACACTGAGAGTAAGATGACTGCATGGCACATCCTGGAACTCTGCCATGTAATGAATTGACAGAGCACGATAAAGTAGAAAAAACATAAACATTTTTCAATAATGGTTTCAAAAGATTTGTGTAAATCCTCAGCAAATTACTGCAACTATCACTAATTATTGCCCAACTTATTTCCACGGAAAGTTGCTAATTAGTTTTAGCAGAAGAGGTGGCCATAGACATTAATGTAGATTCTATGTTGCTTTTAATGATATGACTTCCCAGTAACTAACATTCACCATTCACAACTTTTCATTGCTAAATTCTGAAAGCTCTTAATAGTGATATGAAGACTCTTAGGTCACATGTTTGGGGACAGTATGCATCCCATCCGTAAAGCACACAAGATAAATACCATTTATGCCCTTACAGTTGGCCCCTCATCTACTTCAGTAGGAAAGTCTCTGATATTCCACTCTTCCAGGCAGCATCAAACCACTGACAATTAAAAACCAGAAACATGCCAGGGAAATAATCAGTTCTTATGTTAGACTGTTTTTTGGTTGCTTAATTCTTTCCTAATATTCCCTTTCTCTCATTCTCTCTCTTTTAAAATGAATTTGGCATTTCATGTCCAGACCATTAAAATAAAGAAAATCCCACGTGCAGCTCACTGAAATATGTGTATATAATTGAATTTAAACAATTGCAAACAATTACATTACACATGCAAGGAAAATCTCAAATAAGGATGTAGTATATGGGAGAAAAAGATCCATTTGATTGCTATTTCAGATTTTATTCTTATCATACAATGTAGTAAGTTAGAAGAAACTGCATTACTTCCACAACTAACAGTATGTTTCTTCTGCATCAATGTAATTGTATCAGAACTTTTTTTTAAAATTTTATTTTATTGAATAAAAGTAAGAATTCAAAGATTCAGAGAACTGGTAATGAGATATAGAGTTGACCTCTAGTTTGATGTGGCTCCCATCAGTAATAATGTAAGGGTTCACATCCAGTAGTTCAGCTATGGAACGGCAGATGCCCCAGTAGCACTACTATCAAGAAGGGGATTAACCAACACAGGCATTCACCATCTCAAGAGAGAGACCGGTGACTGAATGTGCAATTGGCTGAAAACCCCTTTTTACTCACTTGCACTGAAGGATACTGGTTATTGGTGTGAAACGTGCAGTCATCATATTTATTCCACAGATACAGTACAGAGAACCTTCTCTTTCACAAGATGTTTAAATAGGAGGACAAAGCCTTACTGAAATGAAATCCCTAGAAAACTGAAAAAGTGATTCAACTTTTTACAAGTCAGCTTTTTAACAAACAAAATATGCTCTTGGAGTAACTAGAATTTCAGAATTTAAGGAGATGCTTAGGTACTCCACAGGAATGCGGAAAAAATGCTCATGTTTTGGAATGGTTTCTTTCTCCATCTGCAAGATCAAATAATTAAGCTTTGCCTAAGTGATGCGTATAAGAAACATAATGAACTATTTTTTGGTGGTGGTGCACAAGAAGATTTTCCACTTTGACTCAGATATGTAAAATACACTTACCTCCTCAGCACATCAGATTTGGTGGCTAAGGAGGTCTTTTTAAAGGAGATTGGCAAAATCTTGAAAATACAAGAATGAAGTCAATTGAGCTAGTAGTGAATATCTTCCTGTTTATGTAAACTAAAATTAAACTAAATCCATCCCATTTCAAACAGCCCACTCCTATCTAAAGCTGACTCTTTAACTGAGCCCCATAAAATGGCTTCATTTCAAACCTGCTGTATAGAAATAAATTTCGTGGCTGTTCGTATTTTATCCTCAGCAAGGATGTTCAATTACATTATGCATAGAGAACGAGGCATATTCTCTGCAAATACTTTTCTTATTTCTAAGTAATTTTCATTTGACAATCTAATTTGCTTTTCTGCTTTGCAAACCAGAGCTGGGAACAAGTTTAGTCTATAAAGTCATCCAGAAAATCTCCACAGTCTTTTGTTTTAAATGATCATGCATGAACTAGGCTTACATATCAAATAACAAAGGAAATACCAAATGGGAAGGTATAGGGTTGTCCCACCCTCTGCTGCAAGATTTTACTACAGATTAACTACCCTCAAAGGATTTACAAAGCAAACTTAAACCTGAATGTTTCTGCATTAAGTATTTGGTGTTTTTTTTTAAACTTTTTCTTTATTCCCCCTCTTCCTTTTAGTAAAAATCTTCCATGTGAAAGCCATGATTTCCAAATCCCAAGGCAGGGAGTAGGGAGTGTTTGGATAATGAATCCTCGCCCGTTGGTTTTCCCTATTGACACACCCACCACTTTAAATTCCGTGCCATGGGTTTGTTGCATTAATACATAGTAACTGCCATAACCTAACATGAGGAACTTTCACAAGCTGCCACTTCTCTCTTCTGGTCCTATTATTAAAGATATTTTGTTTCACTGTCTTGTTTTAATTGGCAGAACTTCCTCAGAAACCTAAGCCTGTGGAACACCCTCCCTGCTTTCAAGGAGTCTGCCATTTCTCCTCTTCCTGAGGTCCTTCCCTCACGAGTTCAGATTCAGAAGCTTTCCATTCCCATTAAAAACTAAAAATAAAATTTAAAACACCCCTAATCCAGTGCTCTGGTAGTTGTCAGAAAACAACTGCAGCAGCCATCCAGGAAAATAAGGCTGGTTCCTGCAAACTTGGGGAACTACAAGCAGAAGCCTGGATTTTTGTCCCAGGCACAGGGCACAGCAGAGCAGTGCCAGTTCCCATTCAGTGAAGTGCCAGCCCTGCCCACTGCCCTCAACTGGAGCAGCAGGGAAGCTACCAGAACCCCAGAGTCCTTTCACCCAGGTCTCGGCAGCATCGCTAACCTTAATTCAATTTCAAAATAACAGCAAACTGAGTTTGAGCAAAACATCCCCATTTCTGCAGGATTTCTCTCCATCACATTTTCACCTTCTGCACCTTCATTATTGCCCACAAGACAGTAACGTTTTTTATGAATCATCCTCCTGACGTCAAACTACTGCAAAAAATAAAAACGAAGATCTATTTTTTTAAATACATTTATGAAACTCCTTAGGAGTATTTGATCTACTCTGAGAAAATCCCTTTCAGAAGGGATTTTAGAAAGATTATGTAACCTTTGTTTTCCCAGTAAGAAGTGAAGAATTGCATTTCAGAAGCTCACTTTCTGCTGCAGTTCCAAGATTGGGGGCAGATTTTCAAAGGACATAGAACTGTTGAGAGCAGCCCTGATTTCTTAAGAGAAAAAGGAAAAGGAAAAAGGGAAAGGGAGAGGGAGAGGGAAACAGGAAGGCAAAGGGAGAGGGAGAGGGAAAAAGAAAAAAGACAAAAAGGTGTGTGGGTCAGAAATATCTTTATGTATTGCCAAAACACTTTCTGATATCTGCACTTACATGATTTCCCTTTAGAGTGCATCTGTGTGTACAGTGGGTGCTGCACCAGAAGTCAAAACCATCCCTGTGTTTATTCTAGCAGATCTGTTGTATTCTTCCAAAGTAACAAAAGGTTTGAAATACTGTGTCGGAATTTCTAGACACTTCAGCTGGGTCATGATTGCTTCTAAGTATGAACTGGTACCTTTTCTCTATGTACTGGTAACACTGCTGCTACTTACTAATGCTCTCTGAAGTAAGTAAGTAGTAAGTAAACTAGGGAACACACTTCACTACTCTGGCTCATACAGTAAATATGACTTGCCTTGAGAGCTGTAAGGACTTCTCAGGGCCTGGGTGCACCCAACTGCCTTACTGGCCCTGACCAGCCTCACCTGGGGCCTCCACCCTCCCACGGCCCAGGGTCTCCCTTCAATCTTGGCCCTGGTACATTAATCCCTGCTTGAGCTTTACCAGAGATATGCCCACAGCCTGGACATGGCGCTCATTGATCCTTCTCCCTTGGACTCACTTCCCAGTTTGACTCTGACCCTGCCTCGCCCCTGTGGACGTGCCCCAGGATCACTGGGCTGTGTCTGACACTGGGTACTGTCACTGGACCTAGGCTTGGCCTTGAACCTGCCTCATCACCGTGATCCTGAATGATAATCTGGACTTGTTTGCCCCTGCCTGCCACCTGTGAGCCTGCCCTCCTGACCGAACTGGGATACTGTTGGCCCCGGCTGGCAAGTCTCCTCCCCTGCCATGCAGACCTTTACATGCTGATTGTCATCTAAAGCAGCTGAATGGAGGCAAAGATGGACCAGCTCTAGAGAAGAAAACAGCAATCTCTGTAGGTCTTGCTGAACCTTCTATCACTGTCTCTTTCAAAACTTTTCTGGCTGTATGTTTCATTGCCAATCATGAAGTGAGTTACATGTTATACATAAAAACCACAAAACTTCTATTTCCATGTGATTCCCAGATGACAACAATACAAAGGGGTATTTTATCTTGTTTTCCCTTTACACTGAAAATAAATAAGCAGTGATAACCAGATATAACAAAATGCCTGCACAAGCTCCATGGTGGTCTCTCTTCCTTTGGTTTTGTTTGTTTTGTTTTGTTTGTTTGTTTTCCCAGGATCCAGGGATTTTATGTGAGCTATCCAGATTTAAATAAAAAGCAGTGAAAGAAGAGTGTGAGTTACAGTACTCATCAGTGGTTCCGTATTTGACTGGTCCGCAAGCCCACCTGTACCAGTTAGGTGATGCTTCGGGAATGTGAGGAATAAACCACTTCTCTAGACAGTATTGCAGTGGAAGGTATTGCAGAAGCATCACTCTTACTCCTTCTAATGACGAGTGAAATCCAGAGCACGCGTTTGATCTGTTTGGACGCTGTTCCCTTATGAGCAGCATTTTTAGTTTCCTCCCAAGATTTTAGTTTGGCCTCAGAATCTCATTAAGATCTAAGAATTGTTTGTATTTTGGCTTCTTTTCTGAGTGCGCTCTAAACATAAAAGGAGAAACAAATGAACAGATGAGATGGCAATGAGGAATAAACAAAAATGCAGGCGGGGAGTGCTCCAGTTAGCTGGCAGGAAACGCTGGCAGGTCTCCCATTGCTGTAAATCAGGAGAATGCAGTTCCCCGCTTCTGACCCACAGGAGAAGTAAACTTTCCAGCAATTAGAGCTGTCAAAGAATCAGTCATGTGAAATGTTTGCAAGAATCTCATCTGCTCCCATCAATCCAAGTCTGTTGCTAAGTTCAGTAAGGTTCACCAGCTTTACTTTACTGATTAATGGATGCAGTTTGGTGGAATTCTGCTGGTTTAACACAGTATGGCATTTTAGTAGAATTACGAGACAGGAAGCAAGCTTTCTACAAATGCACATAAAAATACCACAACAGTTTGTCCAGAGTCTCTATCATCAAAAGGGGTTAAAGATCACGTAGAAGACAAAGCCATTAAACTCAATTCTCTTATTTATGTTCAAGACAGAGCAATAAATGTAACGACAGGCCCATACAAAGTAAGATGAATCTCACTTTGCTGTGAGAGACTTGTAACCTGTAATCTTTCCCGTTGACATGAGTAAAAATTTCTGTTTCTCTCCAGATTGAGCCTGGGACGTATCAGAATATGATGGTTAGATCTACTTCAAAGACAAGTAACAGAGCATATCCTTTACAGAAAACAAGGGTTTGTTTCTTAAGGATGACTTGCTCTGCTTCCTTCCTTCCTTCACGTGTTCCAGCAGCGTGAACACGGCAGCCATATCGCTAAAAAAGATGCTTTGCAGGTAAAAGCTTAGCGTGTGTGTAACACACATGCAATGGACTCTGACACCTCTGCAGCAAAATAAATCAAAACCTATATTGTTTTAGGAAGATGGAGGGTTTTTAAACTACTTAGGATTAATTATATGTATAAAGAATTAGTCTGTGCAGAAAGTGAATCCAAGAAGGTCGATGCCATGGGGGAAAACAGGTGGGCCATAAAATACACAAATAGATGTTGTGGGAAAATAAGGTGGGAGAGCATGGTGAGAAGGTGGCCAAGTGCTATTTACAGAGTAAAGCTACACACAGCCCAGCCTACACACAGTGTAGGCTCCAGGAACTCTGCAGGCTTCTAAGTGCACACATGGTTCCAAACCACAGGAACTCCTAATGAAAATGAGGGCAACTAGCATGATTTTGCATCATTTAAAACTTCATAAGGTTTCAGTAGAGTAAGAAAATCCCAAATCTTTCCACCAATCCTATATTTGATCTTGTCCTTTTCTTAAAACTCAGCTGTGACTATACAGCTCTTTTTCTCCTGTGTTAAAGAACACCCTTGTCAAATTCTGCACAAATATTTATCACAGTTACCAAATCCTGAAATATAACACCTGTTGGCAGCAAAGACAATTGTAATTTTTACATTGTTGCGCTTTCTCTTGATGTTTGGCTAATTAACCAAGGCTATACTGTAAGGCGCCATGCATCCCCAATGCGGACACAGGAGTTTGAAGGAGTAAGTGTGTGCCCAGCTGATCTCCGACAGGCCTCTGGAAACCTCCACGTGCGGCATGTGCAGCAGTACACATGAAGTGTTTGCAAAACGGGTTCAGAAAAGTACAGGCCAGGTCTTCTCTTACCAGGTTTGAACTCAACCATTTCAAAGTTCCAACCTTCTCAAAAGTTACGATAAGTTCTTTTACCTCTTATTTCCAGCCACGGCCGAAATGTCAGAATACAATGGGAAAGACTGTTCTGTGGTATTTCCAGCTGGGATTTGAAGTAGGCATGTAATAAATCTCACAAAGAAGGTCTGTTCTTGTGAGATTTCCACCACAGTTTTGCGGACTCAAGAGGTCTGAACAAGCTTTCTTTAAGCATTTGAACTTTTGGCTGCTTATCAGAAGCGTTTGTGGCTGCCCATCGCTGATCTGTGCTCATTGCTCAAGTGTGGCTTGGCTTAAAGTCAGTTTTAACAAATTGTTTGGGGAAATTACAGAGGCAAAGTCCATACACCTGGAAGCGCCCATTCCCATTCCGTGACAGAATTCTCCTCTTGTCTTTCAACGGAAACACACTCCTCTACAGAGAAAGAGAGACTTCTGATCCTAAAAGACAGCCCTTGAAAGGCAAAAGGAGAAAGCTGGTGGCCAAAGGCCGAATGTGTTCCATTGACTTCTACCGGACTCTCTGCCACTAAACCCCTCTGAACATCGGAGTTGCAAGGAATGTGTGAACCTTAGGAGATTTTGCACATTCTAGCTCAAATCTACTTTTTTTTCCTAAAATAAGCTGTTCCTTCCCTCCTCTTTGAGGATCAAACTCCAAACCCACTGCTGGCAGAAGTGATGGTGGATAATGCCAACTACAGTAGCAAGCATTTGGAAGAAATTAATTTGTACACTTATATAAGCTGAGAAGGTAACAAAATCCATTCTCTACTCTCTGACCCTAAAACATTTGTGGTAAGAAAAACCTCCAACATTTTCCACATTACCTGCTTCACTTTTATGTGTCATTTAATACATATAAATAAGCAGAATAACATTCTAGAGTCATAACCTTCAGCTACAAAACCAAATATCAATGTAGAATAATGAAGAAAACATTGCTGCTAGAGGCTTCACTGCAAAGTATGTGCTTTATGTGGTGGAACTGCACCAGCTGATAGTAGCTGGGCCAGCTTTTTCAAGAAAGGTGTCTTTGAGGGTAGAATGCATTTTGCTCTCTCACTTGTAAAATATCACTTTACTAGTGCTGTACAAAGAACAGCTTTACAAGCTAAAATAAACAAAAAAACAGGCACTGCAGCTGCTCCTACTGCAAAAATTTTGCCATTTGCACTTATACCTCTACTTTACTTGGTAACTTGCTGTCCGTGCTATGCAAGAATGTACACTGAGTGAATAACAGCTAGAAAAAAATGTTCAAATGAAAACAACAAGGATTTAGTGCTGTATAATTTTTTTTTCTTTCTAAAATTCTATTTGAGTTCTCTGGATCTGAAAATTTTGCAGACCTTTATTTGTAGTGTGAGTCTGAACAGCCTTTTTAAAATGATGTAAAATACCAGGTACCTGTCCTACTTGTGAAGTTCCTCCTCTGTGTCTAAAACACGTGGAAAATCTTCTGAGTGTACAAACTAATGCATAACCAATGCACTCCTGGCCTTCAGAGACACTACCACAAAATTATCTAAATAATGAATCTGTGAAGTTATGGATGTAATCTTACAGCTTCAAAAATAAATCCTATTACTTGTCTGCCAAAACAACAAGTCAAAGAAGAGGGAGATGCAACTGGGATTTTACATACTAAAGGCTCGACTTGTCTAAGGATGAAATTCATACACAAGCATCCACAAGAGGGACCAAAATACCAGCCTTTTCTTAGCCCAGGTTTGTAAGCCTTATGCTGAAAGCATATAAATATCAGTACTGAACAACAACTCTGGGCCCAATCACAAAACAATGTAAATCACCACTGGTTTTCTTGCTTTCATGCAGAGAATCTGAATGGCTGGAATAAAAAATACATCCATGTTCACAAAGTGCAAAAACTAAAAAGCCTAAATCAACTGAGGCTGAGCTTATGAAGTTGTACACCTCTATTCACAACTATTGGATAATTGTTTTATAGCTTGAACTTAAACCCAGACACCAGGCCACAAACCTCCATCCCTTAAAAAAACAGTAGGGAAACTTTTAGAGTCTGAATCCTGAGACTCGGGGCTAAGCAAGGCAGAATAATAAATCTCAGTGCACTCAGTATTTTGGGAATTTCAGACACAGAGCCAACTCTAAATCCAGATGTTTGGCCATATACCCACACACTTGCCCTTTCTATGCATGCTTGTATCTAACACAAACTCAAGATGCCCTTGGGATCGTTATTTTTTTGTTTGCTCTCTCCTGTTTAACAGATCAAGTGTAAACATGGAAAATAAGGTCACTCCTTTTACGGTTGTACACGTGTGTATTTTTTAATTGTTGCTTTAGAAGATTTGGCAGCACAAAGATAATGAGGAGCCTTACCCTGTCACTCCACTCTGTAAGGAACCAGCTCTTAGCACAGGGACCCATGTCGCAGTTCTCAATGTCATTTGGCCGCAGCTTCATGTTACACTCTTCATCATCAACAATGTCCCCAAGGTTGCTGACACATTTCACGTCTCGAGTCCTCTGCCCCACTCCACAAGGCACCGAGCACTGGAACGAGGGAGAGGCTGCATCAGTGCAAGAATGGTAGCGGTTCATGGGGGAGCTGGGAACAGCTCAGTCACCCCTGCTAAGACATCCACAGAAGCTAGAGAACTACTCTAGACTGCTAGGAATAGGGAATGAAAACCCATGAGTAGTTTTTAATCGTATTCTCAGTCTGTAACTAAACTCTACATGCTGTGAGAAAGAGCAGTATGTTTGCCACCACAGCAAACCTATCTGGACTCTTGCAACTCTGTTTCGTATAGTAGTTTAAAAACCCAAAGCATTGCTCAGAAAGTGTGTGTGCTGCTGTACACACACATCTGTGGGCTCTGCACTATTCAATTGCTCTTTTTCAGCTTCTTTCTGGTTACAACCAGTAAACTTTAATGGTCATAACTGAGCAGGGTTTTACATATTCAAGAAGCACAATTCACATATTGCCAAGGTTTTTCACATTCCACCTTCCCTGCTTAAAGCAAAAACAAATTTCATGCTTGATTAGTGATACCTGGAAGAAAATTCTTACTCTTTTCTGAAGCTTTATGCCTCACATTAATGAGTCATACTTACTGAAGTCCACTCTGTCCTGATCTGCCATTCACTGCAGATCTTCAGCTGGCACGTGCTGGTTGTCTCTGGTTTCTCCAGGTGATGGCAGCGGTACTGCTGAACCGTCAGGGTGCGGTTGGCATACATCTGCCGGCACAAGATCTGTCGATGCTGCATACCAAGGCCACATGTTTTGCTGCACTCAGACCACTCCCCTATATCCCAGCTAAAGGGAGAAGAAAAAAGAGGAGGTATTTTTTCAGTAAAGGTTTCTCTAATACTGATCTTAACAGAAGTCAAAGGACATGATTCTGATGGTGGATCAGCATCTTAAATAGTAACACTTAAACCTCCACATGCACAATTTGATCCTTTATGAGGACAACATTATATACTTGTAGCCAATCTACCTGTAGTGGTTGATAAAAACAGGTACACGTGCAGATTCCACAACTCACGGTTTCAACATCTACTGCAAACATTAAGCCACTACCAGCTGGAAAGGATCTATCTATAACACTATCTGTGACACCTGCCATAAAGTTTTCTTCAGCAAAGGCTCTAAAAAATGACAATACCAGAAGAATCACATAATGCATCCAGGCATTCATTCACCAGTAAAAGTGGAATAGCAAATTGTAAGCAATGAAAAAATCCTTAGATTTATTCTTCTCATTCCAAAATTTCACTGTATTTACTTAATCACTTCCCCCCTTTCAGTTTACACAAATAAGGGAAGTATCTGAACTGTTCACACATTTTATTTCAGAGCTCTTGTGGAGAGCAAGCAAAAATTCTGCATTTTTAAAATAAGTATTTACACATTTTTGTTTATATTCTTGATATTGTTCTGTATAAACAAATGAAGCTGAATAAATTAGAGTTGTTAGAAAGAAAAGAGTGCACAAAATGCTTGGTGAGAGAAGACACCTCCAAGTAAGTGGCTTCAGAAGTTCTAATATACACTAGGAATTGCTTGTCAGGCACCTCTCCCACTGTAAAGTGCTTACACCATTAGAGACTTCTGTGGGATAAGGAGTGGCCTCTTGCTGCTCAGAAGAGAACTGGAGAATGTAACCACACGAGAGATGGAATACAGTTGGCTGACCTGAAATAAATTTGCTCTAATGGCAACTGCATTTAACCTTTTTCTCTTCTTGGTATACACCCTGGATGAACTGACCTTTTCCCTTTTTTCTTTGACTATTTCAAAGAAGTTGCTTAGCCAATTGTAAGTCCCAGTCTCCTGATGGTGTCTTTTCAGAAGGAAATCACACCCAAGCTGGTTGTATGAGCGTGCTGGAAACAAGGACTACCACTTTAGAACCCAGTCTTTGAGCTGCACTACCGAATTCCCAGATAGAGAGGTGATGTTTATGAGGGGGCTGTTGTGAGTAGCACCTGCCTAATTTCATCTTTAAATATGACACCGTGGAATGAACAGATGGGTCCTATGGCACACTGATCCAACCTGGAGTGATACAGCCTACAGAGCCTCTTCATTAGACAGGTTACTGTGGTTTGGGCCTGCCACTTGAAAAAACCATACATAGAGAGACCATGTAGAGTGTGTATGCCTGAAGAATCACACCTATTCTGAAAAATTACTACAGTTACTTGTTGCCAACCTCCCTTTTGTCTTCCCTGAATGCTACTGTTCCCCGTGAAAGGGAAGGCAACCACCAACAACTAAGGAAAAAGCATCTACTACACTTTATCACACAAGTAAGTTCACTGTACTTAGAAGTTCAAACTAGTTTCCTACTTAGAATAACCTCTTGCACATGCAAAACCTCAATGACATCAACTTATTTCACTTCACTTAAATCATAGTATCTTACAAGGCTGGACATGGGAAGAGGTTGCAGGCCTCCTCTTCTGGAATGGGTTTGGTGCTGCTGTCACAGTAACTCTCAGATACCTCCTCGTGAGTGATTCTGTTGACGCAGTGGAAAATTGGGTACTGTGACCCTGAAATGGAGAAGAAAATAAGGTGATGCATTGTAAAAGACTCCACAGTATAAGCCACAACAGTAGCATCCAACGCTGATGCAGAAAGGAAAGTGCAATTTAACAACAGGAAATACAGATGAAGGTTTTATCCAAAACTTCCAAATGTAAGTGAGGACTGAATGTTACACTGCTTACAGTGTACTACTGAGGGAAGTCCTTAGCACACAGGAAGGACAGCATGGCATTGTAGGAAAGGCTGAGAACACATGCTCCTTGTTTGCATGGGATCTTCACAGTGCTGAGAGTACAAACGTTAAGTATTCAGGCAATTTTTAAAAATGCAGGCAAGCAGCCACAACACAGGCTTGAGAGGAGGAAAAAGTTAGTAGTCATTCTTTTTTGCTTCTGGAAAGAGACTCAGCCTCATGACTTCAGAGTTATGTGGTGAGAAGACACGTGAGAATATAATCTACCTTACCTGTTTTTTTAAAAGATTAATAAAATAAAGCTTACAGATTAAACATTACTGTAGACTACAGACACCCTAAAAATGACTACTCTCCATATTTAACACTTAGTCTTTAAATAATTTTCATACTAGAGCAGAAAGACAGGACTCTACTTCTATTCCTACTGTAAATTGACTACCAAAATGATGACATGGAGCAAGGTGCTAGCATGTCTGTTTGTATCTGGTAAGTGAGAAGTTGGAGTACATTATCAAGTTTCCCAACACAGGTGATCGAGGAGCCAGCCAGGAAAGGAGCTCTGCTAAATCTGACACATGAAAAAACAAGGAAGAAAAAAGTCAGGGATGTGATAAACAGGAGCTGCTTTGGCTGCAGCGGCTGAAATGGTAGAATTGAGGATTCTAAGAGGAGGGAGCAGGGCAAAAAGCAGGACCACAACCCTGAATTTCAGAACAGACTCAAACGTCTTCAGAGATCTGCTTGGAAGAATCTCACAGGGTAAAGCTCTAGAGTGAAGAGGATTCCAGGAGAGTTGTCTGTTGTGCAAAGACCACTTCTCCTCCAAGCTCAAGAAAGGTCCATCTCCACAATTAGGAAATTACACAAAGGTAGCAGAAGGCCTGCAGGGATAAGCAAGGAGCTCCTAACTAAACTCAGACATAAAAAGGAAGTAGAAGAGGTGTGAGCAGGGCCAGGTGATCCCAGAGGAGTACAGAGATGCTGTCTGATTGTGCAAGGATGGGGTTAGCAAAGGCAAGGCGCATGTAGAGTTGAATCTGTCAAGAGACATGAAAAGCAACTCTACAAGTACACAAATAGTGAAAGGAAGACTAGGAAAAATGTTCTTTTGGGTTCTTTTTTAGAAAGTAGTACCAGAGTCTGCTGATTTTCTCTCTGCCATGTTTATACCGTGTAAAGCAGCAGCAACCCCTCCTCTCACTGTGGTGCAACGGTGGCACAGGACACCTCCATAGCACTAGGGGCCACTCGGTTACAGGAGAAACAGGGCTTAGCCAAAGAGGTCAAGGTACCCACCACTGCCAGTCCAACCACTTGAAGCTAGACCCACTGCCTTAAAACTTGGGTGATTTTATTTTTTTCAGGCTATTCTACAACAAGTAGGATTATTTATTGGCACTGAAGCCTGACTAGTGCAGTTAGGCAGAATTACATAGAACAAAAAAACCCAGACCCGTGAACAGGAAAATTAATTGCAGTCTTTAACCTCCTTTCTAATTCTTCTTTAAGAAAGTAATAAACTTCCTGCCATGATCAATAACAAACATCCCAAGTAATTTCCAAGGTTTAGGTAAGTGTTTTAAGGCACAGGCTGCGCCCAGAAAAGATGCACAGTGAGGCATTCCTCCTGTATGTTCTTTCAGACAAAGTTTGGATGAAGGTCCTGTGGCTCGAGGAGTGGAGGAATTTGGAGTGTGCCAGCCCTCCCCTCTCTGGACAGTGGAGAGGGATGATGTGATACCTCACTTCCCAGACAGGATGCAGTAGCTGCTTCCACACTGCCCAAATTGTAGCAGATCTACTTGCTCAGTCATCTGAAATGGGAATCTGGGACATGACTTGGTGGCAGTTCTCATGGGAAGCATTTTCATTTCTAAAAAACCTGATAATAGTCTTTTTTTCCCAAGCCAACTTTTTATGGAAAAGTACTTTTCATCAAAACTGTTAATTTATCCTCCCTTTTTTCTTAGGTAGCATAATAATCTTTCTTTCTTCTTCCAACTTAAAGTTTCTTAATGTTATTTAGCTTTGACAGGTTCACTTGGACAAAAAAAAAAGAAAAACTAAAGACCACATATCACTTGCATTTCTGCATGAAGAAATAGAAGTGGCAGAAAAAAAGGAAAACATGGACAAAAGAAAAAAGAAAAAGGAAGTGTCCTTTCTAGAAACATACAAAATGAAAACAAAGCCTTAAATAGTACAAGAGCTCTTTCTGCTTTTTTCTCTCCGTTTATTATCAGCCTATATAACCTACTTTGACTTGAAATGCCTTAGAGGCACCAGACATTCACCAGACAGGCTTCTCACACCAAGATCACAGAGAATATTCATACAGTCTCAACAGCATTAGGATCCTGCTCTCAAGGTCCAGTTTCTTTTGAATTGAACGTGATTAGAACGCACACATGTGTCCAAATAGCAGGAAAAAAGATACTCGTTTTTAACAGTTCTCTTGCTAAATTTCATAGACTAAATTTAAGCTGTATAGGAGGCTGAAAGATGTCCTTTGAATTCTGTTTTCCTACAAATTTGCTATCATCCTTTGTACACACATTTTGTTAATACCACTGCCACTACCAGATTGCTGAAGAAATGGCAAGAAGTATGTTCAAATGTCCATAAGGCTCATAGGAAACACAACCAAAACTTTTATGATGTAAAGGAAGAATAAATGATGCAACCGCATCATAAATTACCTTATCTGGATACTAGAATCGACTGCATATAGGATAACCCAAGCTCTCAGCAGGTGATACTCACTGCTTGCTGCTGAACAATAATCAGGTGCGACTGAGGATTCTGCCCATCCATCTTGCATTAAAGACACATAGTGTATTTAAATGCCAACCAAAATAATCCTGGTTACATTCCCTGTTTTTCTCCAAAACAGGGCTGACTTCCAAAAGTCTTCTAAATTTTATAGATTGTATTTTAGGTCAAACACTTTTGCAGTAATTACTCCAAGGAATAAAGGCTTCTCAATATTCTGGGAAGCAATTTTGACTGGTATCAATATTGCTAGATATTTTTTTTAGCTCTAACACAGACACTCATCTGGCCTTGGACCGAATTCACAAAGTGTCCTCTCAAAATAATTAGGAAGCAAATGTTCTCAATGTATATGAACTGGTACATATTTATTTCAAAGCCCTGCAGTGATGGGTGGCTATGTACAGTACAAAAGATTTCACTTTTACTATCACAGAAGCTTATTCTTCCAAGTAATCGCTTGTGCTATGCATCATTGAATCTGGGGTCACTGTGAATGTCTTATAGCAAAGATTAATCTGGCAAGTTCCAAGTAGTGTATCCATTACATGCCAAAAGCTCACTAATTACCAGTCCCTTTCCATCTCTCTTTCTTCCCACTTCTCCCCTATGAAAACCTCTGTTTCTATGAAAACCATGTTTCTGAAGCCACATTATTGCTGTTAGCGTAACATTCAATGAGGCAAAGATATGACTGATGGAGTCCCTGTGAAATGTTCCCATAAAGATCAGAAAACTGTTGACAAAGACACAAGAAGCACTGAGGGTATATCTGACAAAGCTGGAGAGGCCAAATGGAAGGATAAAGAATGCCAAAGAATGTGAGGAAAGCAGCTGTGGATCATGGGTGTGAGAGAGAGCAGCTTGCCATAAAATCCTGACATATTTCCTTTCGGAGGCAAATGCTATATATTCCCTTTTAATTTACTCACTTTCATATTTCTAATTTTGTTGTTTCTACTGATTTAAATGCAAGCACACATAATAGTAATGACATCTCTCTTCCTTACTAGATAACAGAACACACCAGGTTACATTTTTTTGCGTACAAGAGCTGCTGAACAGTCACACTGCTGCTTCCATCCATGCTTCTCCCTTTCCCACACTGGAACCCTCCTGTGTGTCATCTATTTTCTGTGCACAGTGCATGAAGGACTTACCTTTCCCACATGAAGTAGTGCACTCGGTTTTTCCAATCTGTTTCCAGTTGTATTCTCGGTTTTGTCTTGGTGGTTGCACAGCAGGCACCTGGTTCTCTGGCTGATGAGAAGGAAATCTTCGTGGCTGAATAACTGGAAAAGTTCCAGCTGACTGTCCGGTGAGAGTGTCTGTCTCCCTGTGCAAATCCTCATCCTCATGATTTGTACTTTCTGGCATTCCTAGCTGACCATTCAAGGGCTCCCCTGACAGTGGACAATAACAAAAAAGTAAAATAATGAGCCTCACTTGCAAATATCGGTCATTGTTTTCATCCACTAATAATCTGGGGCATCATTAGACTTGAAAGCAGCTTTAATCTGTTATGCAGAGACCTCCTAAGAGTGTCCAGCAAAGACTGTGTTGTTTTAAACTAAGATAACCAAGTTCCAGCCAGTAAATACATTAAAACCTGAAGAATCTCCAAACCCACTGTAGACTTCATGCACCCAGTATCAAAATTTGCCTCGTCTGAGGTTTTTTGGGTACCATGCTCTGTGTTCTGTGTCTCCCCATGTCACAGCACAGCTGCTCCTTGTTATGATCAGACTGCAAACACAGTTGGAACCTTGTCAAGGCAAGCCATGAACATTAGAAGTAGGACCAAAATTTGCCTGCCAATCTTCTACCGTCCTTCAGAACTTTATACCAGTATACACAGCACATATCCACAGTTCAGGCTGGAGTGGTCCAGATTCTGCCTTGGGAAGGCAACAGTTCTGTGTTTGATCCTCTCCAGTTGGAAAAGGGAGGAGAAACAGCAAAGGGTTGTTTTAAATTATCTCAAACTGAAGAGAAAAATCACATTCTATTTCATTCCTGAGATGTGGTTACACTACTCCCGCTCATGCAAAGCCATGGTTAACATTTTAACAACAAAATTGTTACTGAAAGTAGATATATGTAACCAGATTCCCTGCCACAGGATAAATTATCCGTGACAGTTACCAATTAGCCCCACAGTTACCAAAATATATGCAGACTTCTATTTCAGCACATAGGGTGAAATTCTGGGCCTCTCCCACATCAACAGCAGCATTTACACTGAATGTAATGGTATGAATCTCTTCTTTGCTTAATGGGTAACAAGATGTGGTTAATATAAGGAAATAGTGGCATTTTACCTGGTCTCCTGTGAGCAAGTAGCTGAGGACTAATGACATTGTCTCCTGGAATGATATACTCATAGTGTATACCTGGATTAGGCTGCTGATGTATCATCTAAAAAGAAAAACAGCCATATATTCACTTCTTTAATTTGTTATACAACTAATACTTACATATGTAATCAAACTGATCAACTACGTAATATTATTTATCATTTGTCAGAACAGAAACAAAGGTTAATGACCATCTCCAAAAATTACAAAAAAAAGGTATTTGTTTCTGGAAAAAATAAGAAAATACAGGTTACTGTGTCTGTGAACTGAGCTAGCCTGTGATAGCAGAGAAACTGCTTCTCTAAACCTTCTTTGGGAAACCTAAACCTGCTGCCCAGCACAGACAGCAGGGGCTCAGCCAGGCCCCAGCAGCGTGAGAGCTGTCTGGAGGTCACCAAAGCATCCTCAAGCAGAAGAAGCATGACAGATGCTTTTCCATCACATTTCTCAAAACAACTGATAAGCACAAGAGCTTTACTGATTGATGAAGTACCTATGACTATCTCGTCACAGATTTCCTGCAGGAAAATACCTGGAATTATACAATAGCCTTGCTTTGAGTTAGTGGATCTAAGTCCTTGTAGCAATGTATACTTCACACTTGGCCAAAACTTGCACCTCTTTGGCCAAAACTTGCATCTCTTTTTATCCTGCTAATGATAGCCTGTTGTAAGTTAGAGAGCTTCTTCCTCTGTGTTTTTAGAGTGGAAGAAAGACAGCATGAGCTCAGGGAAAAGGAACAGATAAACAATTTGGAGTTCCCATCTGCAAATCTCTTAATTACTCTAGATTGAGCATAAAGACCTTGAGTGTGGATGAAAAGAGAATTACCTGACTGAGGAACTGCAGGACAAAATCTGAAAAAAGACATCTGTATCCACTTGGCTACAAATTTGCAACCTGTACGAGAGGCTGTGTCATACTGATGATTGATTCTCGTTCCTCTAGCACTATTCATTTTCATCTTCCCACATTATATTGAAAAAGACACTAAATGATGAATTATAGTATTCCTCATATCTACAAGAAACATCTCTGATAAGAGTCCGGTCAAATTAGATACAGCAACCATAGCAACAGCCAGAGCAGAACTGACAAAGCTGTGTCCAGCAGGCTGACTTTCTGATATTCATTGCAAAAACAAAAAAAGAAGACACTAAGCCTGAACTAAAACATTAAAATATGATATATTTAAGCTCAATGGTCTTGGGGCTTTTTAATGGTATTACTTCGAAAATACCTGTTTAATCTGTTTTCTGACCCTCTTCTCTCCGGGTCACTACATATCAGGCATCAATCAGCTGACAATAAAACCTTAAGAGCAAACCTTAGCTCACAGCATCTTGTAACTCCAAGATGACACGTATGTTTTAAATACATGGAGGCTGCATTGCAGAATCTAGGAGCCCGACTGCTTAATCTTCCAGGCTTCTCCTCGCCTTACGTTGCAATCAATCAGAAATTATGCAAATTAATGTTTGCATAATTATTACATTGCATTATTAAGACACCATAAAACAGATGGGAAATAACTACACCATCTAACTTTTCCCAGCTGAGTAAGCGGGGTAGTTACTATTCATTTTTCTATGGAACAACCCAGCACACTCACTTTTCCACCCCATAATCCACTTAAGGGCAAAAAAAAAGCTGTAGCTGGATGAAACAACCATATCATCACTGAATATTTAATGAACCTTTTTCTTACCATGTGAAAGTTCATTGTCTCAGAACAAATATTTTTGAATGAGTTGCAATCAATTCCAGTTATACTTTTTTATTTCAATATGATGCAGTAAAAACCTGTCCCATCTGAAGTAATCAGCTTTTTCAGTCTGATTTTCCATCTTTGCCTTCCCTGTTCCTTTCCAAAATGGCTATTATCTATGGTCTCCTAAGGAGAGCTTCGTATTAAATCTGTCCTGCTTCAAATCTCACATTCTGTAGTTTTTTGGATTTCCGTTTCTTCTAAAGAAAGATGTGGTGGTATCACTCTGTGAGAGGCCTTTTCTTATTTAGGCATTTGCTTCAGCTCACTGTAAAATTAAACTATGCCAAATATGCTCGAGTGGTAAACCACCCAGAGAAATTCCAGCTCACAACAAACCCCTGGAAATTTGGATGCTTTATCTTTATTTTACTGAATAAGTAAAATTGTTTTTTTTTCTGGATCAGTAAAATCTGAGAGAAAAAGGCTTCATTGTTAGTTAGATTTCCTATCACCTGGAGCAAGATGAGTGCTACAGCAAGGAACAGTAAAATATCAAAAATAATGCTTCCAAATTAAAGGAACAAAAGAGTAACAAAGTATTGGTACTAAATGAAATTTTAGTGTTGCACATCAGGAAGATTAATTTAAATACAAGAAACTTACATAGACATCAAGGACTTCATTTGTTGGACCATCAGCTAAAAACGACTCCCCTGCAGTGCTGGAGATCTCATTTGGGCGTTTGTAGGTGAACATTGTCCCACCACCTTCATATCTCCCAGGTCGATCAATTGCCCAGTTTCCATTGATGATGGACCGTCCCGACCGACTCCGCAGCGCTGTAGAGTTTGGGGACAGGAACAGAAGGACTTGGATCAGAAGAAATCACCTTTACCTACTGGTGCCAAATCGAATCCTCCAAGGCACATTACACTGCTGGGTGTTCTCTGAGGCCAGGGGACAAAGCTCTGTGGTTGCTGAAAAGAACAGTTATACTAGTAGTTGTGCAAAAAACCAACTAAACTTAGAAAATTTGCCCAAACACATTGTTTATGCTGGGAAAAAAAAAAAGAAAAAAGAAAGAAGGAAAAACCAAAGATAACTTGGATACCTTTATCAAGTTCCTCATAGGTTGTCATGGGACTCTCAGCCAACCAGTGACATACACTGAACACACATGGATGCCAAGGAAGTGGTTTACCTCCACTTCCCCCCCACTGAGTTGACTGGTTCGTGATTCAGGCAGAACAAAACACAAAGGCAGATATGGAAAATCAGTACGTTATAGAACGTTGAGGCACCAAACAATTTAGGGAGACATGAATACCCTGGGTTGCCAAATATTCCAGTTATTCTTCATGAAGCCATTTGGCTACTCCCTCCACTTCCTTTTCAGAACAAGATTTTTTTGCCAGAACATCTGCAGAGCCCTGTTCTGCTGAACTGTTTGGAATGACGAGCTCTCTGAAAGCACCAGTAAGATCTCTGGCATAAGGAAAAGTGACTCTGCAAAGCAGAATCCAGCCACGGAAGGATAAAAAAACAGATTCTCTATCCAGCTTTGCAGTGCATCCCCTTTTTCATCCTGGGCAAGTCCCTGATTTCTACAGGCCTCTCTTCCTTCTTGATCCTACGACCTTTATCTGTCTGTGTGACTATAATTTTAGGCCCTTACAGTCAGAAACTCCTGCCACAAAGATATATGTGCATAATTTTATGCAGTATTACAATTACACATTTTAAACTATAGTAGTATCTTGAGGCTGAAATCAAATCAGACATTGTTTAAGTACACAAGACAGATATGACCTTTGGTCTACATGCCCTACTCAACGTTTTTCAGTTTTATTACCAAAGAATTTGCTTTGAGATACAGACTTTAAAATAGACAACAAAACCAACTAATATCCTTGGCTGTATATTGACTGGTAATTTGCCTTTTAATGCAAATTGAAGGCATGAGTTTTGAACTTATAAATATTTAGGGTAGAGGACCCAGTTATTCCAGAGACTGTTTCTTTGTCCTCTGTCACAACAACTGCAATACTCCGTTAAAATGCTCTCAGCAACTACTTATGCTTCTGGGAAAAAAATAAAAATCCTATGCCCATGGCCTAAATGATGGGAAATTAAATTTAAGCCATTAATTCCACAGTAATAAACATCAGAGAAGAAACTTAAATTGTTCTTATGTATTCCAGACATCTGAATTAACTGAATTAATCAGCAGAAGCAGTCTTTCTGCTATTGCTGCAGGCCTCTTGGTGAAGCATCAGTGTGACTGCATGATGAGAAACTGGCACAAAATGTCAATGTAAAGGTGCATTATGTTAGGATTTAAAAAAAGACAGTAACAGAGAACCACACTGCAGACATCACTGTTCTTTTATATAAAGTAGTGCTTTTAAGTGGAATACTATTGCCACAGATTAGAAACCATGATAATCACTTTATTGCCCTTCTTTGAATACCTCCCCTGTTGAAAACCTTCTGTATTGAGAAAATCTCAGTTACAGATAAAGATGCAGACAGATATAGACATATGGATTAAACATCAATTATTCCAATTAAAAAATATATAAGAGAAAGTAATGGGAAAAAAAAGGTTTGTAAATTAAAAAGAATATTTTTTATGCAAAGTGTGTCTATATGCCTATTAGCTCCAACCCAACAAGAAACTATTAACAGGAACGGTAAGATTCAAAACCGGATTGGACTGGCAGGATTTTATTTTATTTTATTTTATNTTAATAAAGGTAAATAGCTGCAAAAGAACATCCTAATATTTCAATTTTGAACTTCATAACATCCTATGTATATTAGGCTAAGAGCTATAACTTGAGCAGATTACTTCATATTTGCCAACTTGCATATTCTTACAATATCTTATGATACACCTTGCTGTTGTGGCCAGTACAGAGAACTGGACAGAGCACTACCTCTGCACTACAGAGCAAGTTCTGTAACCCTCACAGAAGACTGAGCTGATATCCAGGCTGAAAGCCAATCTCAGCACCGAACACACCGGGTGAAGGGACAGTGACACTGCAGTCTCCTTGCCTCCTTACGCTGCAACATTCAGTCTTTTTCCCTTGTGGGAGTGGTTGCTGCTAATTGACTATTTTTAATTTACTTAATATTGATTAAATTTTTTATAGAAGATGATTTCATTGCGATTTTGATAAATTTTGTAAATAATGTTTAGATACCTCCATGTACTTGTGTCTCTTGTAAGTCCTTACCATTATTCTTTAATGAAAAAGCACTGGTCCATTAGACAACGTGGGTGAGTTTATCAGTGCTCAAGCACCAACCAACTAGAATTTTTAGTTATGTTTGGGATTTCAAGTCAGCTTGATTTGTTTGCCTTATAATACACGCAGAAACAGAGGTATACAACACTAATATATTATCTGACAACTAATGATAGATTGGAATTGCAGTTGTATAGGCTTTATTAATCATCCCTGCACTAAGCCAATACACTCACACCTCTGGAGAGGCTAAAGACTCAGTAACCTGCTTTTTCATGTAAGAACATGTGTAGAATCTGTAGATGTAAAATAAAATTAGTTTAGTTGTTATTATCACAGAATCATAAAATACCAGGTTGGAAAGGATCTCAAGGATGATCTGCTCCAACTTTTCTTGGTAAAAGCACAGTCTAGACAGGGTGGCCCAATACCCTGTTCAGCTGAATCATAAATGTTGGAGAATGCACCACTTCCCTGAGCAGAGGAGATTATTCCAATGGCTGATTGCTCTCAGTGTGATTTTTTTTTCTCGTGTCCAATTTGGAATGTCCCCAGGATTAACTTGTACCCATTACCCCTCATCTTTTCCATGTGACTCTCTGTAAAAAGGGAGTCTCCAGCTTCTTTGTAGTCACACTTTAAATGGTGGAACATCGTGATAAGGTCTCCCCTAAGCCTTCTCTTCTCAAGGCTGAAAACCCCAGTTCTCTCAGCCTTCCCTCATGTGGCAGGCCTCTCAGTCCTCTGCTCATCTTGGTGGCCCTTAGCATTAGTACCTCAGTTTGTGCAAGAACAATCTGTAATAGCTTGGAGTCTGTGTTTTATTAAAAGGAAAATACAGTAGTAACTGAACAGAATGGGTAGAAAAGTAGACAAATTAGTTTAAAAGACTTTATAAGATTGTGTTCCCTTCTCTCTACACTGTAAAAAAATTTGTTTTTCCATTGCTCTGGACAAAATGTAAGATGGAGGAAGATTAAGGATGAAAGCAGTTGGCTACCACCAGTTCTGAACCTATGAGAAAGAAGCCCATACTGTTGACAGTCTTTACTTTCAAGGACATACATAGGACTGCACCTGGACCATTTGTCCACGTAAAAACCCATGATGGGTGAAGTTTCAGACGTTACTTCTCCCTGTGCAAAATACTCGGTGGGTTTGAGAGACTCGACAGAGCTGCACCCACATCAACTCAGAAGGCATGAGTCATGGTGGAGAATGTCCCACTTTTTTTGACTTCTGAAGGAAAGCAAAGTCAGTCCATATCATTCCCAAAAGAGCACTAAAATAGCCAGCATAATCAAGCACTTGGATTGCAACTGAAGTACAAAATTTAAATGACATTAATTGCTCTGGATCAGACCCTGTAAAAATGTATTTGTACAGTCTGAAATTTATTTTCCTTAATGCTACATGTTTATTTTCCTAAGAGTTATCACACATCCACGTGTTTCCAGGTCTTATTTTCTGACCCATTAATAAAACAGTCTCTCTGCCTTGAACACTAGTTGAAATTTATTTCATACAACATCAGCCATGAAAATGGTATCACCATTACCCGTATAGTGCTGCGACGAAAAAGTACAGCTTACATTCCTGCTACTTCCATGCTATTTATACTTTTAACATTTTAATTTAAGCTACTGTGGAGTAAATGGTTCAGCAAAAATTATTGGATACTGGTTTTACATTGTTTTTTAATATGAAGCACTTCCTTAACTTCGTGATCTGAGTATTTTTTCTTATATTGCTGCTAAACAAATGAAATAAATGAATTAGTAAGAGCTCAGAAAAAAAGAAAGAGAAGAAAGAGAGCTTGCTAAGATTAAATTGTTGTTAATAATAAAGCTGTAGAAAGATGGCTGGCTGAGAAACTGAGATTGCATTAAACTTTCATTTCAAATCCATCATATGACAGGTCGGAAGGAGGCCTCCCCATAAAGAGGGAAAATGTGCCTCTTTTATGTTCCGATCACACTGCAGCTACCACCTCAACTCTGCCCCCTGAAGAATTTTTATAGTATTTTTAGCTAAAGCATGAAAGATTATGTAAAGCTTTACCATTAATTCCTCATGAGGAACTCCTCGTACAGTCTGTAGCTGAGTGCATCTATCTTTCATCCTGGATTAGCTCCTTAACTACAATCATGTTGTTTACACTGGCCTTCAGTAATGTTTTGCAGTAGCGACATGGAATATTACAGGATACAAACTCTGATCAACGCTTCTGCTTGGGCTGCAATTCTATGGCAAAATCTCAACAGGCCATATATTAGGACCTGCACTTCAAGTATCCAAAGAGTCCCAACTAATTTTCTACAGTTCAGTTTACAACTCTCCTTTTAAAGATGTTTTACAGCTCCTGTCTCTTCCTGTTGAACAATTCTATACAGCCTCCACTACAACTTGGAAAAAAAAATAGCAAAAGACCATTTAAATCAAAGATTGTTTGATTCAGTGGTGCAACAGAACAAGTTCTGAAGCCACGAACTCTCATCCACTCTCAAGGTCAGTAATAAGAAGTTATGTTTGATGGTTTGTAAGAATAGCTTTTGTAATCCTAGTTTAAACTATATCACTGCTATCACATCATATCACAACTCTATCACATCAGAAATTACAAAATCAATGTCCCTCGCTACTTTAATGATAATTCCATTACTATAGTTCCCCTTTTTAGCATTTTCCAGTGTTGCCAGCTTTCTCACCTGAAACTCCCAACATGCTCCAGCTCCTGAACATTAGCGACTACTTCATACTCTCAAGTAAATTTTAAAAAAAAACAACAAAACCTGCAAAAAAGTGTGTAACACTCAGGACTAGAAAAGTATACAAAGATTTTACCTTAGTATTTGTCAAACCTAGGCTACAAGTAAAAAGACCCCAGTATTACTATTATTGTGAAAACCACCATCCAGCCTCTATCAAAATGCCTCCTTTGTTAACACTGCTCAGAAACTCTTTCTAGCCCTTCTCAACTCTGAAAACAAAACAGCTGGAATCTGGCCACCTTAGGATGATTCCCTGCAATATAATAAATATTAACTTGAACAACAAAATAACTCACTCTTTGTTGTGAACTGCATGTGTGAGAATATTTGCCTTGACGGAAGGAAAATGTCACGATTCAGTCAGGGTGAAGTAACGTTGAGTCGGTAAAAGAGTATCACGTGTACAGAGGTTAGGGAAACAACTCCATATGAAAAATCCTAATATACTTCCAGCCACCATCTTAAGTTTGAGCAAAATTGGTTTTACAGATATTTTAAAGTAACCTAAATGAGTAAAAAGAATCATTAAATCTACGGCAGAAAGATTTCAAGACTTCCAGAGCTTTTCATTTCATAGTAAGTTCACATCACATGAGACAAGCCTCTTCTCCTGGCATGCTCCTAAGTCTCCTTTCTGGGAAAAGCCTGTAACATTTGCCTGTGAATATTAAAGTTCACATAAACTTAATGTAAAAATACATTCAGCTTGAGTTACAGGGCAAAGCCTCATATCACATCTTAGTCTATCTCATTATTATTATAATGTAATACAACGAAAAGATCAAGAAGAAAGCAAGCAATTAAATGGGAACAAATGGCAACTGCTTCTGTAAGATACATCATTTACAGTGTATTTCTGTTAATGGGTCAGGTACTGCCAACATTATACAGGTGGAATTGCTACATACTATGAACATCATTTAAAGATACTCCAAAATATGAACAGAAATCGGTGTCTCTGTTTCATTCAGCTTACTTAAATACTTCTCAATATTGACAGATAAAATACCAGAAAAAGATTCAAGTAATTGCAATAAAGGTAGTAATAAATTGAAAGTAAAATCAGTAGCTTAGCATTAAATACTAATATGAAAATTTTCACACATGCAAAGAAAAATGCCTGAATTTTATAGATGAGCATTGAGTATGAGTGAATGACTTAAAACTTAAAACAAATTGCTTTTGAACATCTACTGCTAAGATGCTAGAGAGTTTTCAAGGGGAACAATTCTGGACAGCAGAGTACTTACAAGGAAAACATACAGTGAAATTTTGGAGCAAAGCATTAATTTGGATTTGAATTTGTTGGATGGATAAGGAAAGCAACAGTTTCAAAGAAGTATGCAAGGCCAGCTATCTGAGCAACTTCCACAACAATTACCATTACCAATTACAAGAGTGCAAAGTAAAATAAAGAGTTTTCTATTTATCCACATGTTCCTCAAATGTGGATCTTGATAGGTCGTTTATGTAGTTACCCAATGCTAAACACACCTTATAGAAAGTATATCCTGTCTGGCATTGCAGCTGTGTAATACAGGTGCTAAAAGCTTTCTATGATCCAGAAAGAATACACATGCACAAATCTCAGCTCCTGTGCCTCAGAAAACTGGAAACCTCCCGATCCATATAAACAGTCTGATCTATTTAGTAAACTTATTGTTGAATGACTCCTATTTTTCCAACCACTTCACATTTGAAGAGAAATATTTTACTTGTGGGCCTGGTGTCTCACTATCCGCAGTAGATTTTCACCCAAAATCTCACAGGCAGAGTAACAATAATAAAATGAAGCCTCTCAAACCTGGCAACAACACTAATATTTGGAGTAACACAGTATATTTATTTACTGTCCTAAGGCCTTTTTGTCTGGGAGAACAGTGTCCTAAATCCCACTTAATTGCTTCATAAATCAGACAAAGTCTTTAGCCAGACAGAATCAAAGTTATTTCCCATATATTAAACTTATGAAGTGTCTCTCATTTGGATTTCACCCAAATGGAGAGAAGCAGAGGGTAGTTCCTCTCTTCTGAGAAGAGGACTCTGTGTGTGCAACTGTGGTCAGTGGGAGACACAGGCAGGGCTTGTGCTGCTGAAATGAACTGCAAATGCCTCGCTGGTAATTTAATCCAGGGAACCTTGACAAGCTGCAGATGCACTCAAAATGCAAGTCAAAGATTGAGAAAACATGGTAGAAAATTATTTGATAGATCTCCAACAGATCAGCTAGCAAAGGCAAACGGGTGAACTCGATAGAGCTCTCAAGCTGCATTTGTTTTGCAGCTGCCAATTAAATCAAAGCATCTTTTAGGCAAAGTGTAGCCACTATTTTATTTTCACACCTCAGCATAATTTTTACTTGCTATATCACGTTTGGAGCATATTTTTGGTATGTTACTTTAATAAGCATTGCTTTTTAAAAAAAATTCTGTTGCTGCTAAAGTCGAATACAAGTGTAAGATTGTTTTGGCTAAACCAGTTTTCTTTAGAAACAACAACGCCTTCAAAGCATCTATAAAGAAAGTGCCCAGAAGTGGCTGTAATAAATAATGTGACTACTTCTAAATAGGCACTGCGGTGAAAGATGTGAGAGAAAAGAAACACACAGCTTTACTCTTTGTTTTTCCTGTATGAAAATACTTTCTGTGGAGTTGTCAGAGACAAACATAGAACACTCATGCACTGGATTATAGGAAGTGGTGCAGAATGGTGCATCTTGTACCAGTGAACCACAAAGGTACCCTTTGGTGGCATCTCCTGTGAGCCCTGCCAGCCTGTTTCATGGTGAAACCCCTGCATCCCGTGGCAGTGGGGAGACGTGGACGTGGGGGTGGCTGGAGAAGTCCAGCGCCCGGCTGGCATCACTGGCCATTGGTTTTACAAACCTTGCCTTCATGCCTGTCAGCCTTGTAGCGTGGAATACAGAATACATTTGAAGTCAATAAAGAGCATACTGACCACAGTCTAGAAATACAGTAAGTCACAGTATATGGCTGCAAGGCTGCTTACAGTACTGCTGATACATAAAGAGAAAAAAATGCCTAGAGACGCAGTCATCTACAGTGTTGAAATAATGAAATATGAACAAATAGATTCTCTGGAATAACTCCTTTCCAAAAGAACAAATATTTGCTTATTATTAACACACCTTAGTTACAGACTATTTAGGAGAAATTTGGCACACTTCTGTGACCTGAATTACGTATTATTTGCCTCAGATCTTTTGAATTCAAACTCCTATTGAGGTCATGGCAAAGCTCCCACAGGACCCTGAGATTAATTCAAGAAATATCAGTAGGGCTAAGAATCAAGTAATCAGCAAGAATCAAACGATCTTTAATAGTCTGATCCTACAAACCCCTTATTCTAGAGCCAAGTCAGGATATTAGAAAATCGTCGGCAGCTCACTGACAGGCCCTAAATTCCTATCAGATTGTGTACACTCAATCTGGAGGCAGCATCTCTGCAGGTGGGACGCCTTCATCTCCTGCGCTGTATTGGGGTTTTTTGCTGGCAACCAAGAGAGGGTAAGGGTACAGACCTTCCATGACAAAAGAGGGACATCTTCTAACTGCATAGCCGAAACAAAGCCTTCATGAGCTTTCAAGCATTCTGGAAGTTCAAAAGCATTACTGGTTATTTTAACAGCATCAGAAAAGACCCACTGGGAAGTACTAGCTGACCTTCCGTAATGCTAAGGCAGAAGAATACCTTCTGATATGAACTTTGGGACAAAAAAATCCCTGTGGATGCCTGCACTATTCAGCAGTCTAGGGAGGACCAGAAGCAAACATAATACAAAAGCATAATACAACTTTTCATGTGCTTTTTAGACCCTGACTGAAACCAAGAGCAAGTTGGACCCTGTGTTTTTTTCCAGTCCTTTTTCAAAGCCAAGGAATCAGAACCTTCTACACCAGCATACAATTTTGAGATACTTATTCATATTTGGATCTGGAAAGCATCTGTAATCTTGCCTCTTTCTATACAAGTTACTTAAAATAGTGTAATATAGACTCTTATCCTTACAAATTGTAATCATTTTTTCACCTAGTAGGAACTTAAAAGTCTACTTTTTAGAAACCAACAAACATCTTCCCTTACAGCTTTGAACAGCTTGGGCACACACTTATTTCCCAAAGATATTGTTGCCTGTTGCCCATGAACTGAGGAGCAGTCACAACATTGGCAATTATGTATGACACGCACTGGTATTCCCAATAATAGCATTCAAACAATTGCTTGAATATTTTCACAGTACACAGTAGGTAAATATGGAGCTAAAAATTGCAGATCTGCAATATGATTACAAGGAAATTATAATTCAAGTATACTATTATTTCCAAGGAAAGATTTGCACAGTTTTCTTTATGTAAAACACTAACAGTAGACTTCAAATCAACACTGTGTTCCTCAGTATAATCCTGCTCAAGGAGTTTTCCTGATAGTCTACTTGGGGAGCTATCATACCATGTCAAAGAAATTCTGCCTCACAGAAGAATAAATTTGAATCAGTGAATTGCATTAAACCAGTTCTGCTAAGTTTGTCCTGAGGTTCTACTTTGGCAGGTTTTATCCTTTCACAGCAACACACTCAAAAAAAGCCAGTACAAGAGCTTCCTGCTCCACAGTGTTAGCTCTACTTTACGGTTGTTGCAGTTGGGAGGGAACAGATATCTGCTGGATGTATTGCCTAAGGATTATAAAGCCTTTTTTTTTAAAAAAAAATAATTGTAAACACTGGGCATGCAGTCTTTATTGTTAGAATGGAAATAGATTACTTAATGATAAGTTAGAAGAGGTAGATGAGAAATTAATTGAGCTGATGGAAAATCTGTCCTCAACCTTTATTTTCTGATCATAGCCTGGCTTTTCTGAATCTGCAGTTTTGTGGAGCAGATTTGGTTCTGTTATATAGAGATGTCACAAACCAATCTTCATTATTTTACTAGAACAGTGTGCTGGAATCCAGTTCCCTCAGAGTTCATTTATTGTTTGCCATTCATCTTTCTTGGCCATGACTCTACAACACACCCAGCAGGCTTCATTGGGCACTTCCCTTTTCTGCATTTGATGCAATCACTGAGTGCTGAGATGCTGGGAACACAGTTGCTTCCAAGGATATGCTTAAAATAAAGAACATGTTTAAGATAGCTCTTTAAGACCTCATCCTCCTTATCTATTTCATTTAACCTTGTTTGTCATCCAAAATAATCTGACAGATATTTTAAAATACTTCAAATTCTCTGGAAACATCCTCTAGTTTTGATACATTTTTCTTTTGTGTTTGACTATTTTACAAGCAAGTCCAATACTAATGGCTTGTTAAACCTAAACTATGACAGTTTTTATGCTTTTTCAGCTGTATGCTGTGATCAACCTACATTTCAGTTGTGAATTATATGCAGAGATGAGTTAGTGATTGCAACACTGCATTCAGAGAACACAAGTTATTGTCAACTTTTCCAAGGGTTTGCTGCCTGGTGGAGACACGCTGTCTCCTAACTTTCAATTTTAGATTACTGATTACCATTCTAAGCTCTCCTGTGGCCCACTGTTAAAAGTGGCCTAAAACCAAACAACTGATTGCCCTTTCTAGACTCTCTACAGCTGTACTAGATGGCAAAGCTCAGCAAACAAAACCAGACAACCCCCAAATAATATTACTTTGGCACAAAATGAGCTGTTTTCCTTTGATATCAGAACTTTAGTACCTTTGGTCTGACTCTGAAAAATGTAGAATGTATTTGAAATCTAATTGTGCCAAAATAAAAATTTGAAAACTGTTTCACAATTATGCCTTGCATTCCTGGAAGGCCACAAGTATTCAATGCATTTGCCACAGGTGCACACATAGTTTCACCCTGCCTCACACTTTTGCTGAACTTGCTACTTTGTGGCAGGTATTTCCTAAGTTTTAATTACAACAGTGAGACAATTTTTAGTTCACTTGTGTAATTATCTTTTTTTTTTTCTTTCCATATATTGATCTCGACAGCAGCAGCCCGGGTGAAGTTTCACAGTCAAATACTGCTGTCACTATAATTTATTTCACGATAGTTCTGATGGTTCTCAGAGAATGAAGTTTAACTGTGCTCAGAGCTCCTCATGTGCTTGTTCTTGCAGATAATCTCAGACAACAAATCCCACTTTAATGTTCAAAAAAGTCCTGACTATTTTTCTACCAGCAAAGAGAAAATACTATTTAGTTGCTCAAAGGTAAAGGTTTTACAGTTACTCATTGCAAAGAGAAACGCTCCTTTTCTGCCACTGGAGCAAGCAGTCATTTTCCTGTTGCAGGATTCATTATCCTGTTGGCTCTCTACTTTCCTCCTGCTGATGCAGCTCCCTCTTCACTCAGTTATGCCTCGTCCTTCTTTCACCTCTGACTCCAAAAGCCATCTTGATGCATCAGCACCAGGAAAATGCTGGGGCAGCAAAGCTCAACAGATAATTAACTGCTGCTGCAATAAATAACACAGGCTTTGAGAAACAAAACTGATTTATCAAGTAACCATACGATGTATTCAGGCCCAGACATTCCAGCAGGTTCAAAGTCTTGACAGCTGCAATAAAATCTCCAAACAATTTTCAGATTTAATCTGCATCAGAAGAGGATGCAGGATTTCCCCAATTTTTAAATACAGTCTTCCCTGAGAGGTATTAATAAGAGCCAACTGAAACCAAAGCACTTTAGCTAGTCTCCCCTTCCTCTTCTGTTTGGTCTTTTTGATGAGATGAGAAACAGAATGAAATAAACACACTCTCTGACTACAGTATTCTCACACTTCAACTTGTGATACTTTGGCACATGCAAGTATCAGAATAATAGAACATGCATACAGTGCTATATGACATAACATTTGCAAAATATGAGATTATATGGCACTTATTATGCTTCAGTGCCACTAGTGCTCTCCCACACACCATACTCAATCCCACTGGGGATCAGTGAACAGCACTGAAAATCTTACCAGGGATGTTTTGAAACAGATATAAATAGCCATGGTATTCAAGCAGAGATTTATTTAAATCCATTTACTCACCCAGCTGCTAGAGTAAGACTGCAAATATATGACTGTATATGGGCTGGAACTTTTGAAATAGGAGTTCATGAAACAGATAAAATTATGCAAGTTAAAAGGTTAATTAAAGCAAAATTTCAGCATTTTGGCAATTCTTCCACTGCAGGGCATAAGCACTCTTATGCATCTTGGGTTCCATTTTCAGGGTTTTTTTCTATTTTTGCTTCCCCTCTTTAAAATTGCTGTAATAAAAAGCCTTTTCCCCATTTTTAAAATAGCACAGAAAGAAACCTCCTCTTTAGCACAATAGGCTTTATTAAAGTCAGAAACGTGAGGAGGCAATAGTGGTGTGCTGTTAACTATATTGGCAAACTTGTTCTACGTCAGGATCTCAATAATCACTACCACAATTACAAGATACAACAATCCAATTCTGCACCAAGGGTGTTTCGATGCCAAATTTGTATCGAAGTGTACAGACTGCAACGATTAAAAATATCCTCTAAGAAATGACATCACTCCTAAACACAGTCATTGTATTTTATGAATAGTGTATTAGAGTCACCTGTACTGGAGGGGAAGTAAGGCAGAAGTTATCAAAAGGCAGCACAGAATTGGTTGAAGGTAAGAAACATTCCAACAATAACTGAAAATGACCAGGCTTTCTATTATTCTGTAAATGACCTAAACCAAAAGAACTTACACAACCTACAAAATGATAAAGAATTACGAGTTTTCCATTTATTTTTATCTGACCATTCTCTCTAATTATATACTTGAAATACATTTCATTAAGTGCTATTAAAATATTCTATAGAAAGTTCATTCTCTTTGAATTTGCACAGAAATTTCCCTTGAGTTGAAAGCATTGGAGGATATGACTGAATGCCCAATTCCACTAAAGGCAGTGTAAATATTCTGCTTTTTTGAATGGTATAGAATTTTGCCATTGCTGGGGTTTTTCCTTAAAATGCTGAAGAGGAAAGAGAGAAGGGCTGACACTAAAGAAGACTTAGTGAAATGAAGACAAACGACAGAACTAAAAAGCAGAGGAATGGAGTAAGAATAACATGTCTTGTATCTGTAGAGACAACGCTAAATGCATATGCAGTTGCATGTCTACAATTGTGTTTTAGGAAATACAGCACCTCGAAGGAACTTTTGTGGCTCAGAAGGACACTGGGATTGATCTGCAAAATAACACACATGTAACTCATAATTGTGGGCTTTTTTTCTATAAGGAACTTCAAAAAGTCTTCACATTCTTACTTACACATCCTTAATTTCTTTCTTTAAAGAAAGCAAGGCATAACTAAGGCAAAGTTTCTAAGTGGCAGTCTCAGAATTTCAGCTTTTATAAGGTTGAACGAGAATTTCAGTCTTATCCCAATGAAAAAGTATGGCTTGAATTTTTAGCAACATATTCCCATATTACCATAGCTCAGTACCATCAGGGAATACTCTTCACTGGCAATAGCCATAAACCAAGTATTCAGAAATAACAACCAGCGTTCAGGACCAGCAGTCTCCAGGAGGGATCTGCTTCCAACATAGCATGTGATATTTCAGCTCTGCAGCTACCCTGAACCTGCAGATTATAGCATTTGTCTTAGTTACATAATTTCAACTAGAATCTGGTTCTTATATTTCAGGAGTTGATGGGACTGGCTGGTTAATGGCTCTGAAGGTGATAGCTGAGCCTTCTGGCGCTGCTCAGCTGCACATTAGTTAGCCCAGCAGAGAAACTCAGCACAGGGTTGGCATAAATCCTGTGGGTGGATAAACGCAATTGAATTATCTTCTAATCTAGACACTACTTCAGTCAGAAGGGCCAGATTAGTGAAAGGCACACGTGCGAAAAACCCCCGTTCTTTTCTCCAGCTGGCATAACAAAAAATGTTTTGTACCTCCTTGAGCTGCTGACAATTGCCAAGAGTTGGAATAGCTGTGAGAGAGCTAAGTTAAAACAGCAGACTGATATCTGCAGAAAAACAGCACTACCTCTCATGAGAATCAAAAAAGTAGAAAGAATTATAACTGCTTCTTTTGTTTGCTAAATAGCTTTAATTCCTGGCAAAGAAAAACTGGAGCTAATGAATATTATTACTAAACTGTTTTGAATTTCAAGTGGAATTTCTCAAGAATTTTGGATGCTCTGTGTGGTAGAGTTGAACGCTGTAACTCCAAACACACAGATCCGTGAGCTGCGAAGCACTGCTGGGTGCCCAGCTCAGCCATGAATTCCTGGCGCAATGTCCACCATTCCCACTTTCTAGGGGTTTTTTGAACCTTGTCCCTGATTTCCAGCAAGTCTGACAAAGGTGCTGAAGGCTCAGACGCAGAAACACTTGGACAAATGCTGAAAATGGAACAGAAGAGAGAACTAGAGTCATTTTGCTCTTCTGAAAAGTTGGTGACAGACGGCTGCCGTAATGCCAAGCAGCCCGCAGCAGCCAGCCAGAGAGACCAGGGGTTATTATGGGTGGGAAAAGAGGGCTTTCATTAATTTAGTGGCCATAACACTGAGGATACAGTAGCTTTGATTAATTCAGTGGCCATTACAGTAAGGATTGAGGCCATTAACTACACCAGACAGAGGGATTCCACTGTCCGTGTTCAGCCCTGAAAAAACATTCAATTCTTGACTTAATCTTTTTTCCAATAAAAACTGACAACATCATAGTAAACCTTGGTCTTCAGCTTAAAACAACATGAATTTATTACAGATCCTCCCGAGCATTTGGCTCTTAGCAAAGGAAAAGAATATATACACTAGTGAAAGGCCGTCTCCATTTACCTGAGAAGGCTTTGCCAGAGGATGAATTCCTGGCACAGTGAGCTGGGTGGTCAGGGGAAAGCTGGAAACCAGCAAGTCAATTCAGCACTGGGATCCACTGTCTCATACATCACTTGCTGGCTCTAAGGGCTCAGGACAGTCTTACACATGTTACTGCTTATGTCAATCTGCACATTTAAAGATAAAAAAAGATGCTCTGGGACTGATCTGGTTTGGTATTTATTTGACAAAGCTATCAAACCACGTGAAACGCACAACTGATACCTGGAGGTAAGCCCAGAAACCTATAGGCATGACAAAAATGGAAATAATCTCATTTTATTGATGATTTTTGTAGGTCCAAGAACAACAAAGAATATGACTGAATTATTTAATGAAAAACAGCACAGGATTATCCCAAATATAAATAATTTCAGTGTCATTCTATCACTGTTCTTTATTTCCAAGCTACGTATTAAGCTAATAAAACAACATTTTTCTCTGATCAAGCCTTTTCATGAAAAAATGAATAAAAATTATGGACTTGCATGTTGTGAGTCTAAAATCAGATCACTAACTAAGTCTGGCTAATTAATGGCAGTATTTTGTCTGCAGCATTGATAAAACGGTGGAGTCCAGATGCTGAATAGATAATCGAAGAATATTAGTTAACTATCACTAGTACAAACTGTATAGTTATTTTGCCATCAGGAACTAAATTCAAGTTTTTCCAAGTATATGTGTGTGTGTATATATATGTGTGTGTATAAATAACAAGAAAGTTGGGCATTCTTTTCTTTTACCAAGAAGTTATTTATTTTCTCCTACCTACACCGTGTGAGTAGATCTTTTGCAAACTGTTCTGCAGACAGCTGCTAGTGTTCCTCAAGTTTGATCTTCTAAACCTTCTGCTTCCCATCCCAGAGGTCTCCTGACCAATGCACTGACCACAGATTGTTATATACACAGGCCCAGATTTTCCAGAGGAGCGAGGGGAATCTCAGTAGCAACGACAGTCCAAGTTTATGTTTCTAAAGCAGCAAATAGGACCACAATGAATTTGTCAAGCTGAACATTAAATGTTCAACATTTCAGAAGCAAATTACTTATTTCTTCTTTACAATTCCACCTTAAAACAGAAAAATCCTTGTCTTTATATCTTTGATCAATTCATAATACAGTGTGCTAAGCTCTATCTTCTCCCTTTAATAGAATCTCTCCAGTATCACTTTTTCAGCACTATAAAAAGTAACTAGCTATAACCTTAATTTTAATTTAGCTTTAAAATGATATAAACCATACTCTATTTTTTCTGCATTTCAGTCAGCATTTATCACGCTGCTTAGATTAACAGTGAATGTAGCTTTTTGTAGAAGTACATCCAGCACACCTAGTTTCATGCTCAGCTCAGAATATTTTTTCCATTTTTGAGAGAAACAAGTGTGGATTTTTATGAATGCTCTGAGTGAAGAGCCAATAAATACTTACCCTCCCAAAAGTCATCCAAACTGGCTTTTTGTTGTAAACACACAGTAAATAATTACTGTGATGGCAAGAGGTTAAACATGTCTAGAAAAATACTTCATGCTACTGAATGACAGCAGAGATTCCTATCAGAGCACAAAGTCGTTAACTCTATATGACCTATTTCAATCCGATTCAAGTGAAAAACAGGATTTTTATCAGGGAGAAGGTAAATAGAGATAAATCAGTCTTCTTAATCCAGTTCATTGTGGGCTAAACCAGAACGATTGCCATAATTTAAAGCAGTTACATCCACAGGTCACTCTCAAGTCATAAATCAAAGCACTGATATTTCTATGCACATTGTATCCCGCTGTGCAAGAACCTTAGAGATCCCCCCCTCATACCCCAACACAAACCAGCACAAGCTATCACTTCTGTGGTGGGCTACTTGTGTAGCTGCACCACATGTGATCCACAAATACCTTATACTATAATTCTGCAAACAGATTTGACTGCAAGTGCCCTCTTGGGCTTGAGTGCCACTCTGACACATTGGCTCAGAGTCTAGAATCCTGCTGGGAAAACAAGGTAGCTGGAGCTGTCTTGGAGAGCATTCATCCCATGTCAGGGAGCCACTGCCAGTGCAAAGCTTCACCCCGTTCCCTTCTGCAACATAAGACAAGGTGTGGTGGTTGTCTGCTTTACAGTGGGAAAGGACATAGCTAGGGAGAAACTCTGTTCTACCACACTGCAGTTTCTGCTGAACAACCCCTTTTCCCTCTTCCCCCCTCCAGTACAATTTATAGCCCAGGTGACCCAGAATCAAGAATCCAACATCTCCCTTGGCTCACTCCCCTCCTTCATTCAGGCTGACCTCTGCCTGCACAGCACTAAAAATCACATTTGGCAGGTGATTCCCTTGTAGTATGGAGGTCATTGGCAAAGCACTCCTCATCTTCAGGCAGGGAGAGATCTCACTCAACCCATCCATTCCACTTGCAGCCTTGGTATGCTTCACAGCACTGATTCCAGTAGTTAAGTACGTAAGCACTGGTTCAATAGCTACCCTGCTATTACACCATCAATATGAATGACAAAACACCACTAAAAACTGGTTGACAAGCATGAGCTAAAAGCTCAAGCAACCTAAGCCAACCAGCCCATACTTTATGGCTCTTACTTCAGCAACGGAGCTCTTTGTAGCCTTTGCTTAATTTCAATTGTTAAAGTAGAAGCATATGATGCATCTTTCAATTCACTACTTCAACCTGACAATGAAATACTGAAATGGTCTAACTACTGACCAAAAAACTAGGAACACTTTTTTGGGGGGAGAAGCAAGCCAAAGACAGTCAGCTATATAAACTTAGGAGAGTTAGGATCCTTCAGAGACTAAGCACATGGTGAGGAACTGTCCTATATACCACCCAGCAGACCGGTAGGAACTGCCAATGTTTGCAGAGCTTGTACAGATATTATATAACATAAAGCAATTGAACTTGAGAAACAATAATTTGATAAAGCTATTGAGTCACCTACATTTAAAAAAAATGCACAAAGTCAGTTTAAACAAATTAAAAATTAACAATTTAAAAAAAAAAATCTTTATCAGAGATGATCCTTATCAATCCAAGCAAAGAGCAATGCAAAGATACTTCTTTGATTAGCTTTTGTAGATATATAAAACCAGACTAAAACTCTCCCTAGCACATTGGTAGAGTGTGTTTTTGTTGGAATGTTTCAGTATTTCCCATTAAACTGCCTTTCAATTAGCATCTCCTTTCCTTTACTTTCTCCACCACTTCAATTTCTTTTCTGTCTATTCATTTTTTGATTCTATACTAGCTGCCAACCCCCCCCTAAACTAAACCACAAATCCTGCCCACCTCATCCAAAGAAACCATAACCACCTGATCCAACAATGTCTCTTCCACTCAAGGCAATGAAATCACTGTATATATCTGCACTGACAGTCTCTTCTCCTCAAAAAAACCCCAAACCAGAACCCAAACCAAACAAATAACTGATCAACCAACCAACCAACTGGGAAAAAAAGGAAGAGGAAGAGGAAGAGGAAGAGGAAGAGGAAGAGGAAGAGGAAGAAACAAGCAAAGCAAAGCAAACCAACCAACCAAAACCCAACAACCAAAAAAAAACCCATGATAAAAAAGATATGGAATAATACTGCAAACCACTGCAATATAGCTGAGCTGGCTGAGCAACACACGTTAAGGCTTTCAAGGGCACAACATATCCAGCCAAAAAGCAGCCAATACTGGTCTCTGACCAGGGAAGCTCTCTGAAGCTCACTATCGTGGCCCTGCTAATAGTTTTCTTTTTTGTCAAAGGAGTTGTTTAATACTTTTCTCAAATGTGTGATGTAAACACAATTTCTTCCCACTTCTAAATGCATCATGATGAGAAAGGTTGTAAGGCTTCGTACCACCTTGTTTCAGTCATTTCATTGCAGAAGAGACAGACGCTAGGCACGCCATCAGAACTGAGCTAATGTTGATCACTCTGGGCCACAGCATCTATCATCACACTCAGTCTGGAGCGTGGCAGGAAGCTCAGCACTTTATCCAGCAGCTGATACTGTAAACAGCCAGAGACCTTTCAACACATTGATCAACCAATAATGGTTTCCAAGGCAGGGTAGGAATATTAAAGCCACAGAAAAAGGGCAAGTTCTGTACCTACTGCCCAAGAGCTGTAAGTCCCTTAATTTGCATTTGTGCATGTGTACATACAGGCCTGAGAGCCACCAACATATCCACGGTAAAACCTCTTCAAACACAAGGATACTGCTGCACGCTGAGTTGCCTACAGACATCCCCACTGTCACCCCAGTGCCAAGGACCAAAAAAGACAGTATGTTGCTGCATCCTCATCTTTACGTAACATACCAAACGTGACAGATTAGGGGTTTATTCAAGAGCTCTTCTCCCATCTCTTAGGTTCATTTCTATCTACATTATAGAGGAATGTACTATAAATCTGATACACTGAAGATAACATTTCTCACTTAAACTGACAGACTGAAACACTATTTAAAGTCTTCAGTAGGATGTACTTACCTGTCTTCTTTGAATCAATCTCTGTTTCATTGTTTCCAAGTTCAAAGCCTACTTAATTAGCTATTATTTTACTTTCAAACTAAATATCAATGCTTACATTCTTTAAGGGCCATACCTCCTAGGGAAAATATCTGACCACAAACTGACAATGTGAACCAAGTATTGAACATCTTTCTGGGTGATACTGATATGTGTATAGTCCAAGCCCAGTGAGTTTCAATGCTGCATATTTTTCATTTATAATCCTATCAAAAATCCACACAGTAACTTCAGCGGTTGACAGCCTTTCCTGATTAACTCCAGTGAAGACAGAAACAAGCCCCACCCTAAATACCAAAACACAAATGGCTTTACAATGGCTTACTGTCAGATACAGTTTAGGATAACAGTCACTTGAGAGAGAAAGGAATTTTTGGTAATTCAGTGGAGAGATAAAATATTTTCCATTTCCATACCAGGATATATCCACAAATACCCGCGACTTTATTTTGTTTTGCCTTTCTTTTCTATTCATTTAATGCATCTTTCTCTTGACTTTGCCTCACACAAAATCTATTCCATGTGTTTGCAAGTATATCTTCATTTGAGGTATTGTTACTATTATTATTATTATTAGGTTTTAAAGCTCTTTATTCAAATCAGGTGTTATTCCATATTGCTTTACTTCGCAAGCAAAGACCCAGGCCTTTCAGCTCGTCTCAGGCAGCCCAGTTCCAAGGCATCAATGGCACCATTGTAATTCCCAAGCCACTGAGGATTGGCCCCTGCTTGTTTGAACAGCAGCTTTTCTATGTCCACAAGCACGTAGGCATAAAAGTCTGCTGGAAGTTCAAAAGCATTTTTAATTTTTGTACACTTCTTTTCAAACAGTCTTAAAGTTACTCAGGCAGTAGAAAAAACACTTCATCCAGCTAGGCTCCAGAAGTGTTTAATACAGTTCATTGCAGTAGGAGTGCTTAATGGGCATTTTCAGGCTGTTCCTTATCCTGCTCACAGGGTCGTGAGGATCTAATTAATTAATGTCAGAAAAACACTTTGAAGATAAGAAGCACTTTCTGTGACGATTTTCTCAAAGAACCAAAGAGCTTTTGTTTCAGCCGCCAAATTCTGGATGGAGGCATGAAATACAAACCCATACCCTGGTGGATTGCAGCAGCAAGCACCACAGAGAGAAGGTGAAGAAGGGCAGCCTTGCACAGCAAGGATTTTCAGTCCCTGTTCCCAACTTCCCTCTGGAACTATTTACCATGCTGAATGCATTTTAAGCACTAAACAGCTACACTGCTCTTTATTAAAAAGGCAGTGTCTTGAAATGCTTTTGGAACATCTTAATGCTCTATTAAAGTCTGGGAGCCTTTCAAAGAACAAGAAACCTAGGCTGGTCTGCTTATACTCATAGGCACTATGGACACAAAACCATGCACAACACGAAAGGTCTGGGCTGTTGCTGCACTCCCTCAGAAAACCAGTTCTAGGATTTTTCTTACATTGATTTGGACTCTGAGAAAGCATGGTCATCACAGAACGGTTAGAGTTGGAAGGAAACTTAACGACCTAGTTCCAATCCCCCTACCATGTGCGGGAACACCTTCCACTAGACCAGATTGCTCAAAGCCCCATCCAACCTGGCCTTGAACACCTCCAGGGATAAGGCATCCACAGCTTCTCTGGGCAACATGACAATCAAGAAGTTCAAAATAACTATTTAACTCAAATTCACTGTCATTCATGCTGGGGATGCAAATCTGCAACACCTTTGGTAGCACCCTCGCTTTCATCTCCATTGTGAAACTTTGCAAATGGTTAGTTTCTTTTTTCATAACATTCCAAAACTTTCTGTACTTCATACTCTTAAGTACCTTAGACCAATTAAACACATTACCATTAAAATGAAACATTTGCTTGAAAATCTCAGCAATGTAGTGGATTTTTAAGGTTTTAAGTTGCCAGAGTGAGCACATATTCAGGCCTAAAGAATTCCTCCATTCCTTTATTCTGCACCATTAGGGCCAGTAGTCTTTTTAGCCTTGCAAGGGTAAACTGAACTGCCTTAGAAGGAGAGAAAAACAAGAGATGAGAACTGCAATTTGGACATTAAGAGCTGTTTTTCAGTTTCCAAGGGAAAAAAAGCCATAGGATGGCTCCTTTTACTGAAGGAGGGGAAAAAAAAACCACAAGCAGATGGCAATGCATAATGGTTATCAGTTCTTAAAATCTAAATCCAACAGGACTTCAATTCTACATATACGATAATGTACTAATTTTAAGATATAGGTATACGAGAATGAGGGAGCAAGAGTTGACTTGCAACTGAGCAGATGCTATAGTCAGTGCTTACTGTTCAGTCTTGTTAATTCATTCTACCTCTGAGACACGATGAAAATTCAGAGATAGTAAAAGAAAAAGGCTCAATTCAAACAAGTGAAAAGAAAGCAGGAAAATTCACCAGGAAAAGCTGCATCCTCAGATGTATACACAAAATATATTAAGGAACTGCTAAAGAAAATTTTAGACTTCATTACACAGTAATGTTATATCTGCTCCATCACTGCGTTCCTTTGTTTCAACCTGCAGTATTCTCAGGTTTAGATTATTACCTTGCAATCTAACAGATAATTTATTAGCTCTTTAATACGAAGGAAAGTTGAGGGTCTCTGAGCTTCTTTAGAGAGCACTCACCAGCACCTGCAGAACTGAAGCCAATGAAGAACAGTGAATTTTAAGAATCCTTATGTGCTTTGTTTCTCAGTTTAACTTTCAACTTTAGCCAACAAAAACCATCTTGGAAACATGATTAAGGCAGGAGAGAGTATCAAACATCCTAAGGCATCAGACTCACCTGATTCTCAATAAAAACAAAACAACATTCCTCTTCCAAGCTGCATACAGAAAGTCACATTGATGTTTTGTTAAAAGTTTGAGTGTCTGAAATAATTGTCTGGTTTTATTTTTACAATAACGTTGTGCTCTACTTGTTAGTATGCTCATTTCACAGTCTGTTAGCTGAAGACAAATAAAGGCAAAGAACAAAGATGCAAGCCACACCGCCCGAAACAGCTTGTGAAAACACCACTTCTGTTTGTGGAATGGTCATGGGACACGCTTCTCCCCGGGTTCTGGGCACACGCCTCTCCCGACCCACGAGCTACCACACGCAGCTCGTTATAAAGCAGCCCTCCAAAGGGACACCACCAGTACAAGGTAATTCAAGGTTAATCTGAACACATTAAGAGAATTTCCCATGTTTAACTTTTAAACTATCTAAAAAGTTTGTGGCGATGTATTAAATTACAAATACATGACACTTCTTCACAAACTAACAATGGAATACAATCCTGTATTTTCCTTTGCAGCTCTCCAAAGTCTGTTTTCTGCTGAATTCCTGAGAATTAAGCCCACACTTAAAAGCAGGGGTAAGGAATGCACTGTTTCGTTCCTAAACCAGGGAACCTTTATTTATAAAAAACTGACAAACTTTGCTCTTTCGCTGCCCAGTATCTCTCCCTCTAATAGAGCTAACCACGGGTAGTTAACAACAAACAAGGTCTGTTGCTCATTAGGATTGTACTAACAGTTTCAAAATAATCCATCAAGAAATGCTTTGAACTGCAGACTGAAAAGCTTAAGGAATCAACTACGATGTCCTGTTAAGAGAGACATGGATTATACAAAAGGTTAATTTCTACCTATATCAGGAGATAGATATAATATTGATAGCTATCAATCACACAGAATCGCAGAATATCAGGGATTGGAAGGGAGAAAACGCTAAACTCTTAAGATTACTTAATGCTTTTTTCAGCTAACATATTGGAGATGTTTTTTCAAAAGTCCACTTAGTTAATGCAACAGAAAATGATGATGTTGGAAAGTTAGAATCTCAAACACAAATTTAAGACTGCACCATGCTTCTCAGACTTTTTTTTTTTTTGTATTGGCAGAAGTCAACTGAAGAAAGGTGTTACCTGTTTATAATGTAAACTTAAACTCAAACCAACCCCCATGGCTTGGCCTTCCCCTGCATTAATTAGACTCGGGGAAAGAAAGAAAAAGTATTTGGTAAGAACAAGAGAAAAATAATCAGGAGGAACTATTATTCTGGATATATAACAACCTCTTCTAGCCCTGCCAGACACTTATGGAAAGATCAATCCACCCCCCCAGTCCTCTGGAATACAAACCAAAAAGAGAATGATGAAGTGCTATGACAGAAATTCAACAGTAAACTTATATTTCCACTTACTGAAGGAATCTTTATTCTGCAATCTGACTGAACATCTGCTGCAGACACATTATGCACTAAGAGGTTGTTGCCTTAGGTCCTTACAAGCAATTTACAAGACAAATGACGGGGCCTGTTTTTGCCAATAAAAATGTCTCTCTTTCCCAAGTTTTGAAAATACTTTGGTATTGCTTATCATTTAAATGTTTTCATGCTTTGGTTAGAGCCTTCCTGCTCAACAGCACAGCCCTGCTCTTGGTGCTTCCCAGAGATTGCCTCCCGTAATTTCAGAGAAACTGCTGCACAGAACCCTTAGTTTCAGTTCCACAGGTATGTTCTGAGCTCTCTACCAGCTGCAGATACCAAGTTTTATAGGTGCAGAGGAAATGGCTGTAGCCGTGAGCCATGGCAATCGCGCACCCCAGCTGACTGCACGCTGACTCAAAGCTGCCTGTATTTTCTCAGTACAAGTGCTGGTGTAGGTAAATGAGTTGGACTGAGCTAGTAAGCTCTTAATGCACATTAGCTACAGCTGGACTACCCTGCCCTTAATGCATCTCTTTCTTAGCATGTTTTTGGTTACTGGAGGTTAACAGATACTCAGTGTTTCTACCTCAGGGTCCCTAAGCCATGTCTCGATGAGCAGCATGAGCTGGCAACCTTTGCTAAGTAGCTCACTAAAATCAAGTTCACAATCTCACAGCAAACACTCACCTGACCCCAAACTCGCAGCCACACTACTGACATCTTCAGAATTACAGCAGTTTGATTACCTCACTAATGTATAAAATAAATGGAGCCATGCCCCTGGGGTAACTACTGCTCCCATGGGTACAAATATGAAAGGAAGACTGAAAATTAAGGCTTCTAAGCACCCACATTTTTCCTGACAGAAAGTGTTTGAACTAATATTCAATAGAAAATAAAGACACTAGGCAAGTTAAGAAGTAAAGGATAAAGTTTAATCTCCCTTGACTAACTTAATCACACAGTCTATAAATCAAGTTTTAAATCCCCAAACACATTCTGTATTAGAAAAGACTTGGATTTCTTTCGGAATTTAATTCTGCAATATAAAAATATTCTCTGCAGATGAAATCTCTTTATTGGATCCAACCGTGAAGCCACTAATCATATAGAATTTCTACTGGGTGACTCTTTTACTAAAAGAGATTTTAGAAAGGGTAAGAAACAAAAACGTTGAAATGGAGAAGTTCAAAGGAAAATAAGAGAAGCAACAGCAAAAAAATGCCATAAAAAAAGATAAAAATGTTTCTTCTACAGAATCAGACAAAGATGTAAGAACACACTCTATCTGACTAGATCAAGGGACACTTAAGGAACAAAGAAAGTTTTTTGCTATTCAAAGGAGAACTTTGCTCAGAATAGAATAAGATTAGAGAATCAAAGAATGCTGTACAGAAATATCTATGACAATTGAAACCAGGTTCCCAGCTATTTTTTCTAGGTTTTGTTGTGTAGCATTCGAACAACTATTTAAATTAGTAACAACCTCTCCTCTTGGCAAGAGAAGGAAGAAAAGTGTCTTCATGTGTTTTGGGAATTTGCCTATGGATAGTTTATGAATTTGGATTGACATTGATTGTTCTTTATGTATAGCTAAGTAAGACTACAAAATTAATTTTCAATCAAAATTTGTAAGAAGAGAAGTATTGGCTGGGACCCACGACTAGAAAGGTACAATGACTACATCTTGATCATAACTTTAAAAAAGAGCATCCTTAGTCAAAGTAGTGATTACTTCTGGTAAAGACAACTGCACAACAGATTACTTACGAGGGACTTCAATCAACTCACAAAGCTAATGACTTCCAAGGAGTACATGAAATTTCCAAAATCTTACAGTCAGTTCCATAAGTGAGAGGAGAATCCATGATGTTAGCGAAAATTGGTCAGTGCCATGAAGTGTATGCTCAATTAACACACGCTCTTTAGAAGAGCTCAGAGTTTTTAAGAAGGCTTGAACAAACCATGTGTCTCTATTTCAAACACTGCACTAAAACCAATGTTGAAGCGAGTATTTTCATGCAAACTATTGGATGGTTTGGTCCTCAACTAGAAGAGAAAAATAATCTAAAGCTGTGAGATCTAATAAGACCACATTAATTAGGTTCAGATTAATAAAAACTGTTCAAACAGCCCATCCCTTTCATTTTTTTAATGCTTTTTCTTTGACAAATATAAGAATAAACTAGCTTTTGAGAAAGCATTTCTTTTTTATGTTTTCAAAATGTGCCTGGAACCCTACAGACTACTATAGACTGTGTTAGATATTTCCCTGCTATTTAATGAAGCCAGAAGGCAAAAGGTCACCTTGGAATTTACTATAATAAGATAACCTTGCCAGAAACTCTAAAATGTAATTATTTAAGCAACACCAGTATTGAAAAAATATATGGTCAGCAAATAATAATGTCCTAGATATATTCTGGTTCAGCTCCAGGTCATTAGACAAGGTAAGACTCTTGTGCAACTTGAATTCAGTGGAGTTGAATTCATTAACACCAGGGTTGAACTTCATCCAAAGTCTTAACAACTTCAAGGGCTTTAGTAAGTGATCCCCCTAGCCAAGTAATACACGGCTAGGATAATGGCTAGGATAAGATGATTATTTATTTAGTGAAAGAAACTCTCCCTGCAGAAAATCAATTTGAAACTAATTTAAGGATGAGAATTCAGAGGATATGTAAATATAGCTGTGGGTACATGAAGAACATCTTAGTGACAAGCTTCAGGTAAGTGGTAGGAAGATAGCTATTGCACATTTCACACTCATTGTGGCAGGAATATGATCGCAGAAGGCAAGATCCAAAAAACTCTTGACAGAATATGCTTCTAAGATTTCTGTCACCTCCAGGCCTAAGCCATAAACCAGACTCCTCATGACTCTTCACTGTTGTCTTGAGTCCCCCAACCAGAATGTAGTAGCCAAACTGGCTATGTCAAAGGTAATTATCATGACCCAATATAAGAGTAGGTTGTATGCCCCACACCCACTGAAACAATAGTTTGCAGAGGAAGACCATGAAATGATCAAAAATCACCCAAGATATGGCAAGTTTTGCCATAACCAACTAACCCCAAAACTGCACTTACTTTTCAGCCTATGGAAATGTGACCCACAGAAAGTCTCAGGCCAGTATAAGCAGTCACAAAGAAAATCCTGAAGTGAGTATGTCAGCAATTAGTGCAATATTAACTCACATCCCCACTAGACTGGGTAGCTGCTAAAAAGCATGTTGTTTGTCTAATCAGACTGAACTTCTGGGCAAAAAAAAAAAACCATCATGGAAAAGCATTTTCCTGGATTGAGCAGCATTAGACACTGCAGAGGATGTTTTCAAATCCATGTTGAGAAGGACAATGCTCTTGGTAGTCCTGTGCTAGTTTTGAATTAAAGCATGGCCACACAGAGAGCTATTAATTCAAATTATTATCAAATCAGATAATCAAAATATCTGCAACTAAGCAACCAACACTAGCTAAACTGAATGAAGTGAAGAGGAAAAAATTAGAATCTCTTCTGTTCATCAGGTCTCTTCTAAAACTGACATAGAACTGAAGCTTTTGAGGTGGCCAAAACTGGTTAAGCTTCTATTAGTGGCCAGCTCTGTAGAGTGGGAAAGTAGCCAACCAAAAGTAAAACCTGAAGCATGGCAGGAAAGGACTGAGGGTGAAGACAAAGAGACAGGACAGAGCAAAAAAGTAGGAGTTATTACCATGTTTTTCTAGGAATGCTGGATTTTGCAAACAATTTCCCAAAAAAAAACAAGTTGTTTCTTTTTCTGCATAGTATTTCCTGACTCTTCAGTTCAGTATTCAGGAAATAACTACACAGCAGATTTTCCAGGATTCCTTGTCATAAAAAGCATAATTTAGGAATATTATTCAAAATGTTCTGGTTAAGATTACACAGAGATTGTAACTGCCTCTTCAGATAGTAATAATTTACTCTGAAAGTTCCTTATGGTTTGAACTTGCTGTGCTTAATTTCAGTTTATTTAAAAAGTGATTCCTTAAATCTTTTCTTCCTGGTTTGGAGCACATCACCATCTGTATAAAGAAACTTTTTTGTTGTTTAATTCCAGCAGAGAACAGGCAAATAACCAAGGACAAAAGGTAAAAACAACAGTTATTCAAATCTGGATATTGTAATTACCTAGTTTGTAAGTAACACACTCAGAAAGCTGAACATGTGCGACAGACCCTCCAACTCTAATGCACAGACTATAGATATTGGGGTGCACTCAGTTAAAAACACACACCATTTAAGAAATACAACGTTGAAGGCTTCAGTGAGGTTTCACCCATCCATCACAATAAACATTGGTTGCAGCAGAGCTTTGGGTTGCAGCACTTTGTAAACTTGAATGAAAAATTGCAGATTTTGTTTCTGAAATGTAAGAAATCCCAATGGTGCACTGACAGCTCTCACTGCTGAGGTGGGACAGACAGGGAACCCAGCGCACACCTAAGCACTGTGACAGGTCTCTTGCATATACAGCAACTGAAAAATCAGATAAACTCTCCCCTGCAGGCATATTCTTGCATGTTCATTCCAAGCCCTGAAGCTTCAAGCACACACCCTCTCTTCTCCATACTACTATATAGTATCTGTTGCAACTTTTTTTGCACAGAAACCTTCAATCTTGGATAAAAAAAAAAAAAAAAAAAAAAGAAAAAAATCAGTAAGGGTAATTTAAAAACCTGTATTTTGAAGTGTATTAATTGACCTAATTAGCAGCAGATGAAGGAAATCAATGAGTTAATTGCTAACTGAGAAATTATAAAACTTTTCATATGTGAGGTAGCAGTGCCTCCAACAATGTTTATCTCCTAAATTCTCTGCCAGTGTTCTAATCTACTTCCTTTATTTGCTGTAAATTTGAGTCTCTAAACTGATTTAAAAATGTTATTTTAAGCTCATGAGCTGCTAAGAGTATTTCATCACGGGAGACACTGTTTGAATGTTATGTGCTGCAGGGAATATGGAATCAAGATATTTTTAGAGAATCTTTTCACAGCCCCTTCAGTATCAGCCACTGCTGTTTTCACATGACAAATTCCTTAAATCCATATTCATGTTCAGGCACACCAATATTCACAAGAATGCAATTAACATCTCTTGGACCTTCATTTAATATAATAATGTGTAACACTTGTTTTAATCACAAACACTGTATACTGGCATGTGCTAACAGAAGATGTTGGAATAGCGAAGATACCATCATTTTACAGGAAGCAGGAAAAGTGGATTAGACCCAAGCATCTCCCTATCTCATTTAGAGGCTGAAAGAATGTAATTCCATAAAGAACAAAACTGAAATGCATAATATATTCCCTGAAGGATCAGTAAAGAGCTTTACAATTAACAGTGAAATAAATTTCACTATGAATGTTCTTTATAGTAAATAGTACTCAGATAAGGCACAAAAAGTTATGAGACTTGCCAAAGCTCTATAACGTATATACTTGCCCCTTCACAAGGTATCTCATAAACCTCTACTGCCGACAATGGCAGGCAGTATTGTCTGGGTCTCTTTGCAGAACTGGATCTCAAAGTTGCGTGACTCCAGATTGTCACAACTGCTCTAGAAATAAACTGTTGCTTGAGTGACGGGACATTACCAGATTCCTTCCAAGAGTAAGTTCGTTACACACAGTAAGTGTATGGGACCGGATGGGTTACACCCAAGAGTACTGAAAGAGATGGCAGACGTGCTGGCCAAGCCTCTCTCCATCATCTTCCTTAAATCGTGGCTGACTGGAAAGGTCCCCATGGACTGGAAGGTGGCGAATGTAACGCCCATCTATAAGAAGGGCAGAAGGGACAATCCAGGAAACTATAGACCTGTCAGTCTGACCTCGATACCAGGGAAGATTATGGAACAGGTCATCTTGAGCGCTGTCACCAGCCATGTAATGAGCAGCCAGGGGATCAGGCCTAGTCAGCATGGGTTTATGAAAGGCAGGTCCTGCCTGATGAACCTGATCTCCTTCTATGATAAGATGACCAGATTGTTGGATGGGGGGAAGACAGTGGATATAATATTTCTGGATCTTAGCAAAGCATTTGACACTGTCCCCCACCACATTCTGGTGGAAAAACTGGCTGCTCATGGCCTGGACGAACGTACGATCTGCTGGATCCAGCATTGGCTGGAAGGACGATCCCAAAGGGTGGTGCTCAATGGAGTTAAATCCAGCTGGCGGCCGGTCACAAGTGGTGTTCCTCAGGGCTCAGTACTGGGGCCTTTCCTTTTTAATATTTTCATCAATGATATAGATAAGGACATAGAAAACACTATTAGTAAGTTCGCAGATGACACTAAGTTGGGTGGGAGTGTTGATCTGCTTGAGGACAGGGAAGCTCTACAGAGGGACTTGGATAGACTGGATAGATGGGCCAATGTTAATGGCATGGCCTTCAACGAGGCCAAGTGCCGGGTCCTGCACTTGGGCCACAACAACCCCATGCATCGCTACAGGCTTGGGGCAGTGTGGCTGGAGAGCTGCCTGGCAGAAAAGGACCTGGGGGTGCTGGTCGACAGGAGGCTGAACATGAGCCAGCAGTGTGCCCAGGTGGCCAAGAAGGCCAATGGCATCCTGGCTTGCATAAAGAATAGTGTGACCAGCAGAAGTAGGGAGGTGATTGTCCCCCTGTACTCAGCACTGGTGAGGCCACACCTTGAGTATTGTGTCCAGTTCTGGGCACCTCAGCACAAGAGAGATATCGAGGTGCTGGAGCGAGTACAGAGGAGGGCAACAAAGCTGGTGAGAGGCCTGGAAAACAAGGCTTATGAGGATCGATTGAGGGAGTTGGGGTTGTTTAGTCTGAGGAAGAGGAGGCTGAGGGGAGACCTCATCACTCTCTACAACTGCTTGAAAGGGCATTGTAGGGAGGTTGGTGCTGGTCTCTTCTCACGGGCAATGAGCGACAGGACAAGAGGGAATGGCTGCAAGCTGCAGCAGGGTAGGTTTAGGCTGGACATTAGGAAAAAAATTTTCACGGAAAGAGTGGTCAGTCAGTGGAATGGGCTGCCCAGGGAGGTGGTGGAGTCACCCTCCCTGACTGTGTTTAAGAGCAGATTAGATGTGGTGTTGAGGGATATGGTGTAGGGGAGAACTTGTAGAGTAGGGCTGATGGTTGGACTTGATGATCCCAGGGGTCTCTTCCAACCTAAATGATTCTATGATTCTATGATTCTATTTAAAAATTAATGCATTTTCAAACATTATATCTTTCACTCTTGAATTAAACTAGATTTTAACTTTTACTATTGATAGCTCTTTCCCCTCAGATTCTCCTGCATTGAGGCTATGGATACAGATAACAACTAGCTGCTTTGAATTAGGTTCTCCAGAACCAACATGCAAAAAAGCACCTTCGAGTAATCACTTCGGATTGGTGTAATTTAGCTTTAAAAATTTGCCATTATCCCAAACCGCCACCCTAAAGATGCTAAAGTATTTATTTCCAAACCCACAGGTTTTGCAGCCTGAGTGCTGTAATGAACCGGTCCCACTTAAGGTATTATGGTCGCACTTAACTCGGTGGCAAGCTTCCCATTTCAGCGCACAAGAGCCAGCCAGCTGATGATTACCCGTGGGGTAAAAAGTATGTCTTTGTCTCTTTTCTGTACAGGACTAACACGTGACACAAGTGCTTTGCCAATGGAAAAGTCTGTCCAAGGTCAGCAGTTCTGTTGCCGATGGTCTAACGCATCAGCCAGCAAGAAAATATTGCTGAAAAATACTTGGAGAAGTGAGTCGTTCTCCTTCTGGACACAGCTCAAGACTGTACAGCCTGTAGCCTTGTTTATACTTCATAGAGTCTAAACTTCAATTGGAATATGTAGCTTTTGCTTTTAACTGTGAAGCAGAGCAAATATACAGACTGATTAATACACGATTAATATTTACTAATAGCTATTATTTAGCATTCCAAAACTGGACTGCTTTCTCCCCAAACACACACAGGAAAAAGTACAAGCTGCTTCCTTGGGAATTTCCGCTCTGCCTTATGGCTCTGTTAGGGGTCCTTCATTTTGGCTCAGTAAGAAACACCAGTTAATGTTGCAGGCCATTCTCAATTTGACTGTTAAAATATTTTCCTTTATCAGATCAACACTCTTCCTACAGTTAAGATCTTCAAGAAATGGAAAATGTAAAAGGATTTTTAGCACAAGGAGGGGAGAGGGGCAGGGAGAAGATTATATTTGTGCTGTTTGAAATGCATTAGTCTAAACCAAGAACACATAAACAGAAGAAAATAGATACAATGTTGAAGGTTTTTAAGGTACACAGAAATAACATAATATAGATCATTAGATGCTCAAGAAATCTATGATTTTGTGAAAAGTTAATTATAAAGTTACTTGAACAACCTGTCGAGTGATCATTGAAACAGCCTTTCTCCTTTAATCTGAATATTCTGGCCACCCATGTTCCAGAAATACTAAAAGGTTCATATACTACTGTCATGTTTTTTTCTTTTAACTAAAGTTTGTTGCTTTCAGGTAGCAAGAACTTACAAATTCATTCTGCCACCACTCCAAATCGTGTGCAAAACCCACAAAAGCAGTATTTAAAATGAGTAAATCTTAGCTAAGATACCATTGTATTCAGCATCATCATAAGCACTATGCTTTTTTATAAGGGTCACAGGTTTTGCAACCATGAGCAACAGATTACTACAAAAAGGTTTACAAAAGCAGTATGGAGAAACTTTCTAATGTTTGGATGACTTTTAGCCAAGTTTGAAACTCTTTGGGTAAGAAACCTCACATTCTTGCCTGCTTTTTCCAGCACCTCCTGAATTTACAGAAATACCCCCTTGTGAAAACACACTTTCCTGATTGCCTATTTGCTTAGTGTTCGTGACAAAGTAGTGAAAAGGTGTGGAGCTTTGTAAAAACTGTTTAATGAAGCCAGGTGGAACTCAAGGCAGTCTTCTGAACAGAGACAAGCAGGGTAACTCAGATTCCCAGAAACACTTGCTGTCTTTTTCTAAAAAAATTTTGGTGACCTTGAGCTGATTTATGATTTTGCATTGAAGCAAACACCAAATGTGCAAAGTGAAAGGAAAACCCAAAGCAACCTACACTCCTTGCAACAAGAGCACTGCTGCTTCTGAGCAGCTCTGATGGCTGCAGCTGGACTATGACAGAACAGGGACCTGAAACCTTTGTTTGGCAAAGCACTCAACTGCGTGCTTAAAGGAAAAGCGGCTAGGTTGTTCGCCTTGTTGCTGCTGCAGCATAAGGATGAATTCAAGATTTTTTTGTTTAAAGTTCAAGGTTTCTGCTTATTACCATACGTGCAGAGAAAGTAGTTCACAGCAGAGCTGAGTTTTCAAGCTTCCCTGCTCTAGCAGCGTTACCTGCTCTATGGAAATGTGTGTGTCAAATTTTGAATGTCGTTTTATTAGTGAGAAATCTGTGACCACCAATATGCCAAAAATTGCCTCCCAATTATCTTTTCACCTGTCCAATAAACTGCTCGATAGACCTTTCTCTAGTTCCAGTTTTCTGATCTACAGAACATGTTTACTCTCATCCCAGTGCAACTCACCTGCTTCAATAACCAAGTTTATCATGTAACGGTGTAAGCAGAGAGGCTGGAGTCCTTCTAGCTGGAACTGCAGCCTCAAGAATTCCTAACAGGGGAGGGAGCTGGCACATTTAGCAGACTAAATCCATACCAGCAGCTTTAAAATGAAACATATGAAATGGATAAAAAAAAAAAAAGGGACGACAATAGCATAAACCAAGAGCTCAGGGGATAAGGAGATAAGGAGTAGCATGGGAAAGGAAAACTTTGCCACTTTCCCATACATGCCATCAGCCTAGTTATTTTTAAGGAAAAAAATGTTACTCTTTTTCTGTCCCACCCATTCCAGAAATGTTCAAGTGGCTCAGGACATTTTAACATAGTTAAGAGAGTTTTTCTGCCAGCTGTTTTCAAATGCTGGCATGTAAACCTGACAGAAAAAATTTATTCTACTCTATGATTTTATATATTAGTAAAGTGGCTACTTCCACTGTCCTGCCAAGTAAGCTGTGTTCTCATCCGTTTTATACAGAACGTGCATCTATGGATGCTCCTTAGATAGAACTATTAGTTCATTCCATTATCAAACAAATTGGTGTTGATAGATGCTATACAAACTGTTCACATGAAAAAATGAACGCTAGGTGTGTATAATGCATCAAAAGTAAATGTAGACAAAACCAGGACAAATTAGAATTGCTCAGATCACCCTAGAAGAGGTCCAGAACATTTGGTTTCTTTGAACTGTGGGTAGCTTATACTACTTCGTTACTTTTGAAGAGTCACTTTTTGGTAAAATTATGGAGTTCACCTTACAGTGCAGTTCCCCATAATAAACTCCAATCTAGAGGCAAATGTTTCTGCAGAACTAGTTACAGCTCCAGCAGGAATTGAGAAGAAAGCAGAAAAGAGGAGAGAAGTGATTTAATAAAGAACACTTTTCTTTCTTGCTGGAGCAGTAGCTGAGATGCGTACCAGCCAGAAATCATAGAAATCATAGAAACACAAGGTTGGGAAGTGAGATAAGGCAGCAATCCAAGAGTACTGGGATTTGAAAGTACCAGTTCTAGTAGTAATCACACCAAGCTAGCAAGCAAGGCCTCAGTAGCTCCATTTTTATTGTTTCCTAAGGTCGTTTTAAAGACAGATCTAAGGGTGGATTGAGTGGTGAAGAGAAACTGAAGCAGAAGGGGCAGGTTTTACAAAGCTGAATTGCCTCTCCTCTCTCCAGTCCACTCAGCAGAATTGGCTCCAAAACTGAAGCACAAACATAGGCAAACTGAGGGCTTTGTAACCTGGGAACATGAGAGGGAGGTTACAACAGGGAATGGCACAGTGCACAACAGCACACAAGACAGATATAGGTCTCCAGAAAATCCACATTGTCTCTAATTTGCAGCACACTAGACAGATCTAGAAATACACCACAAGATGCTGTGATGCTAATGTGGATATCCCAGGATCCTCTCTATTTTTGAATTCAGGACCTGGTTCAGGATAAATGACTGTACAAATGACCTTGCATTCTGCGGATACCACCTCAACATCACGTTATCTCAATGCAAGTTTGATATACTTTAAAAGAGCTGGCATTTTTAGGCAATTAATGTTCTTTTCTCCTCAAGCAGCCTCGATAGAATTTACATAGATGAGCATGCCACTTGGCTAGATCCTTGACTGCTCAGAGAAGTTTATCAATGTGAGAATCATAATCACCACAGTGGAGAAACTAACAGGAACCACCAAAGTCAAGTCAGATGGGCAGGGAAACAGATGGTAACAGGTCTATGGTGTTTGTCATGCGAGATCAAGCCAGAATTATAAACTGCCAGTTAGTTCTGATCAAAATGCCTGTGTAATGATTTCCACCCCCCACCCCCCTTCTCGTTCTCGGCCCCTATCTCACACTGCTTAGGTGGCCTTTCCTGGCATACCCTCCACCCAGTGGCACTAGTGCACAAACACTTCATTCACTGAGATGCTACTTACCCAAATAGTTGTTGCTCTTTGACATCTCGGTAATGTTTATTTTAGTAGCTCCTTCAGGAATTTCCACTATCTTGTGATAGCCGAGATTTGTTAGCGTGTGCTTGAAAACTCCAGACACAACCTTGCAAGCCGTGTTGTCCCCTCCACATATTCCACACTTGTCAATCACCTTGTCTGAACCCAGATAGTCGTCACAGCCAATGCTCTGCAAAATAAAATAAGTTTTCTTTTTCCAAGATCTTATAACTACAGACTTCAGACACAACAACCAAGGACAACAAGACTTTCAGAGAAAGTTCAGGCCTGAAAAGATTTTATGTGTTAGCATTTCAGCAATTTCTTCCCTTGTTCTTCCGTATGCAAAAAGACAATAAAACCCAGAGCTCACAAACTTGGGGATTTTAAGTTAGCTGACAGGTTTTTACAGCCTGTTACCAAAAATACAAGAATAAACTAAAGAACACCAATACATTGATCATTGCTGATTACACCCTCCTTGGCTGAAAGAAAAGAATCTCTTAATGACATAGTTAATGGTCTTTCCTGGAAGCCAACATCCAAGGTAAAAGGGAAAGAAAAAGAATTATTTGATACCACCAGCTTACAACACAGGGTGTATCTTCAGCCTTGGCATCACTGTATTTCTTTCCTATTCCCAATGTGAACACTTGGATCTTGCTGTGAAAAATGTTCTAAACTGCAAGCCAGAGTCTGCTTAGTTCCAATATAAATATTTAACACCCAACATCTCTTTTTATGGCTATCCAAGAAACATAGATAAAATCATCTAACTCATGACTGCCAGGATTATATGGAGCTTGACAATCATACCTGTTTGTAGTCACGAAGCAAAAGAATGAGGAAGATTCCCAAACACTCTGTGTTTCATGGTGGAATAACCTGGTAGCTACAATTCTGTTCCATCTTATCAAATCTAGTGTGAGCAGATCGTTGCATGATTTCAAGGATATTTTGGATTCCAATAGAAACACTTGGTTTAACATCTTGCATTTACATTGCTTGATGGAAATCTTAAAATCATGTATAAGCTCAACGTTTGTGATTTATATCAAAATACGTTTTATTACTAACAAAGTAATACTTTTGCTTAAAAATAGGAATGAAAAGTGTCACTATACCAAACCAGACAATATGATTTCAGACCTGCTAACGCAATCTGATAAATGTGAGCGAACTAAATTTAAGAGAGTTGTGCCCCAAAACTGACTTATCTCAGTACTGGTACCCCTTGAAGGATCTTTTGCTGAGAGTACTTACAGTTTCTTTACCATATATTTTTTGGATGGAAATGCCACAGCACTTAGCATCAGTCTATGTTATACAGTAATTTTCAGGAAATTTCCACTGCAAGCAAGTTATTCCATGGAGGGAATCCTTTCAGGTATGAGATGCTATACAATATGAATTGCTAGTCTAAATGTTTAACGGTTTTCTCCATCNTTTTCTTCCTCTTAGCAAATAAAACAGAACAAAGAAAAGTGTGTTTTATTCATTGAGACAGTAATGCAGAGCTAGTGTGGCTCAGTCTGAACAGAACTACTTCTCACAGAAGAGACACAACCCATCAGTACAAATGGGATTCCTTTGCAGGGAATAAGTATCAAACCTCTTTTAAACTCACAGGTTATTCTTAGTCAAATGTTGACTGACATACAAAACAGCTGTCAATCTTTGGCTGTACTCGGTAGAATTCTTCCCATATAGGGTAAAAGGAGCTTCTGTCACAAAAAGTACCTGTGATGTTTAAATGCTCTTTCACAGAAATGACTGAGAAAGAACCAGAATTAATCACTGGAGACAAGGACCTAATAATTTGGAACCATGAACTGACAATGAGGAAGAAGTCACAGGATCACAAGTATATAAATAAGAACACACTAAATAAACAACACAAGATAAAGAAATGCAATAAATAAGAAGATATAAATAAACGATATATATTACACAGAGTGAATTCATATAAGCATTTTACATACCAACAGAACAGGTATTTAGCAACAAATTACTATTTTAGAAACAAAAAATTAAAAATCTTTATGGGGTGTCTAGTGAAACTTCCCTGGAAATGGTGTGCTTTAAAGATGAACAGTGCACGGAAGGACAGGTATAACTAACACATTCTAAAAAACCTTGACATTGGCTTAATACAGTTTAGCAGGCATAAAAATGTGACTGTACTCTTTGCTAGTTCCAGATCCAGCAAGGATATCGCAGAACAAGCCTGCAATCCTCATGTTCTATGGAACTCTCCCTTTCTAACTCTGTAAAGCATTTCTAGCACTGAGAGGTCACGACATATTGGATCAGTCTTGGTCCAGCACTCAAGTTGTCCTGGGCCATGGTCCAGAGTCATTTTGGGAAGATGAAAGAAACACCTTTCTGGCAAGCTGATTCTGTTTTCTTTCTGCTTTTAAACAGCTGCTGGAAGCTGTGCTGAGATTTGTAATGGTACTCATCCTTGCAGAACTAGGCCAGTGCAGAATTCACACAAATTAGACCAAAATGTAGAAGCCATGCAACTGTACTGAACAGATAATTCAGCACTTTTAATTCTTTTTTCCCTGTTATGACCATAAATTTAAAAGGCACCACCTTGCTACTTGGCTAACACGCATTCATATGAAAATATGAACCAACCTGTAACTTCTCTCAGGCTGTAGAATTCTTTACACTAAGCATTTCTATACACAGCAAACATAAGGGTTTGTTACCACATTTGATCACATTGTATTAGGCACTGTGATACGTCAGCAATTAAAAATGGTGCTAAGGAAAGAAGTGATACAGCCTCAAATCCACTGTGATTGCTCCTTCCAATATCTGTTGCAGGAACACAAATAAGTCTTAACTATGTCAATAACTACAAAGATCAGAAGTTTTGCTCGAAAAGCAGGTAGGTCTGAAATCTCAGCCAGTTTCCTTGCACAACCCTGGAAGTCTGAGATGTAAAGTGGGTGCCAAATACATTAACACCCAACTTAACAGCCCAGTACACTCTTCACAATGGTGAAAGGTGACCTCGGTCAATCAAGAATCCACAGCTGTTTTTTATCAGGTAGTACTCATTTAAGGAACCCAAAAGCAGATGTCGCTTTTCAAGCCACATCACACACAACTTTCCTGCTATGAAAGTAGGAATACCAGGATTGGGAATATGAGACGAATGAGAAGACAGATGTAAATGCATTCTGCCCACCAAAAGGATTTTGGGCAGGACTACACAAGCGTATTGGCTATCAATATGAGGAGATCTGGAACACATCAGTCCCTTAAAACATTATCTTGCAAAGCATTCTTTCTTAGAAGAGGTACATTTGACTTGCACTATCTATACATCTTCTCTATTGCTCAACGACTTTTGCAAAGTGGTTCAAGAAACTCTTAAGTTACAGATTAGCATGACAGACACTGTTCAAGAATTACAGCCAAAATTAATTTAAATAAAAACCCTTGAGAGAAACACAGGACAATATGG
>VZTM01037677.1:795-23389 GCA_013400555.1 Jacana jacana
TATTTCCCTCTGTTGAATGTAAAAATATCACTTTAAATGGACATATCTAAAGTTAGGCAAAACAACTCCTACCCAAGCATCCTCAGTGCTTAGTAATGGACTGGACCAGAGTGTTTGCTGGATGAAGCGGGCTTTACCTATGCCGGATCTGTCTTTGCCACACACATAAGACTATGGGCAGGCTAATGTGCTAAACTGTCTATTACTGGACTGGTAGGTTAATGGTTGGACTAGATGATCTGAAAAGTCTCTTCCAAGCTAGACAATTTTATGATTCTGTGATTTGCATCTGTGTCAGGATGTGTGAGGTTTCACTATAAATAGTAAATTATTCTAGTCCTAGGGGCAAGATTGGACTTTCATTTAATAAGTTTGTGTACACTGATCCATGACTCGATCATCTATCAGAGGTTCACAACATCCACATATGGAAAGCATTCCCCTCCAGAATTTTATCCCTTCAGACTTTGAGCCCCGGTATTACCTGCCAAGTTAGCAGGAATTGTGACCTTAATTGGGAATAGCACTGTCTGTTATTAGCCTACAATGTGCATTACTGAAATGATTTGTACAACCTGACTGCCACATACAGTTAAGAAGAGTCACACAAAAACGTCTCATTAAGTCCTCCAATCATCCAACTCCCACACTATTTGGTAACAAGTAATTATTTAGGTAAGATGCCTTCATGAAAGTTTTGTTCAGTGAGGTGTCATCATTTATGAAGCAACAAACTTTTCTTCCCTGGGAGTTAGACATAACTTAGTAGCAAGGCTATTTATCTTTTAATCTAAATTCTTTCCAACTCTTCCTTAGTTCATTACTCCTTTTATCATGTCTTTTCTGTACTTAAAACTGAAAATTCATAAAGCACAGGATTCTGTTTTAACTTACACTTGGCATTTGCCATTGACAAGTAGAGTTGATAAGACGTTCCTGCAAATTTTTTGTTTTGAATGTTGATGAGTCTTCAACATTGAACATTAGAAGGATCTTCCAAACTATCATGTCATTTGTTTAATTTCTTTTTTGTGTTTTGTCTTTGTTGCTTTTTTATTTTAAGAAAAGGTCTTTTGCTGCTTTACAAATTGAAAAAATAAAATAAAATTTTCTCAAATATAATGAAAGAGAAAGGAAAAAGCAAGTGTAATACAAATAAATAAATAGGCGCAGCAGGGTGGGGAAAATTTGCTCTGCTGTCCCAGGAACAAATGTTTCCATTCTATCTCCTAGGTCACTTAAATTACAGCAAGTGGATCTTGTTAGGTGTAAGAGGACAATGAAGAGCTGGTCTTGATTGTGTGGGGACTGAGGTTTGCAGCACTGGCGGTATTTAAGACGAGGTGAGACAGAAAATTCCTGCACCGGGAACAGAAGTGTGAATAGCATGATCTCAGTCCCTTTTGACTCTCTTGATTCTGCCAAATTCATGGCCCCAGTGTTTTCAGCTTTTATACATTTATACTTTTTTTAAAAAAACTGTGTGGCTGTGTATATACACATAACTGTGCACCACAGTGCCATGAGCTCCTAAATATGGAACACCACCTGGCTTTCTTAAACTAGTCTGTTCTGCACAGGCAAAGAACCATTTTTTGAACCATGTGTGCTGGATTTATTTGAACCTGGGATGATTTTTCAAGCGATCATGAGTATCCATGTCTCTAGAGCATGACATCAGCAGTTATCTGCCTATAATATTTTACTTTATGCAGTGATATACAAATCTGTCCGTTTTCTTTGGGATGAAGCTCTCAATGTTAGGAAACTTGGTCAATCATGAAATAGGGGGAAGCCTACCTGTAAGAACAATATTTACATAGCGTGTCAGAACACAGTAAACAATCACTAGACATGATATACAGATCTGATCTGAAGGTGAACAAGCCAGTTAAGGGCCATATAACCACTTCGGGATGTTTATGTCTCTATTTATTTCCCTATTTATAGAATAAGTGACTTGATGACTTGGCATTCATCCTGGGAAGACTCTTGTTGCCCATCTCTACATACGTACTCTTTACCTGAATGAAAAAAATTCTGTTGCCATGGCTACTGGGCCCTTTCTATATTTTCCTTCCATTCTTTACCCTACAGAAGCAACAGTATCTGCTACCCAATTGAATACCAAATAATACAGGGGAAAGTAGGAAGGCAACAGTTTCACATGTGTCCTCATCTCTAGCTCATTTGAATGCTGAGTGGCTACCAAGAAGAAGAGGACTTTGAAGTCTAGAGGTTTCTGACTGAACTAATAAAAAACCCACAGTGATTTCAGAGCAGCAGATGTATGCAGGGCTTTTGATGCATTATACCATCTTAGGTAACTATCAAAGTAGCTGGAATGGTGCAGCAATTCCAATCAGGTTTTAACTCTTGCACTAGGACAATCATGGATTGCCTCACTATCACCACCTCCCTGGTCCATTATGTAAATTAGCTCCCTTCAAATTGGATCAGGCCTCTATATCCTTGTTTATTGGAAACACTAGCTGTCAAACCCAGACAAGACCAAGCATTAATGGCTTGCATTCGCATTGCAAATTTCTACTTTTCACCTGGGTAACTAAACTGGCCAAAAAAGTTGAGGCACCATCCCTGGAGGTATTCAAAAGATGGGTTGACATAGTGATGATTTGTTTTCTGTTTTGGTTTTGGGTTGGTTTTTTTTGTCAGAGTTAGGTTGATGGTTGGACTCAATAACCTTAGAGGTCCCTTCCAACCTAGACAATTCCATGATTCTATGATTCTAAGTGACTTTTTTTATCAAATTCATGGAAAAATTCAGTAATGAATTTATACGAAAGGAGTTCATTCAAAGAGAACACTTCTGAGATGTTTAAGACACACCTATTGGTATCAATGTGTTTTTCAGAATAACATTGACTAAGTGAATCAAGAGGTGCCACATCAGTCTGAAGACACCATAAAGCAGAGCAGATGCAGCCCTGGTCAAAAAGAGGTGACAGTGCAGACTGTGTACAGTGAGGTCCTCCATCTGCCCACCTAAGAGGGCAGGCACAGTGGGACAAGAAGTGTGGGGCCACACCAGAAATCTTTGAGCACCACACTCCCTGCAGACAAGTCTGGGGCTCCCCAGTGCACCACAGTCCTCACACTCACACCCAGCTCTGGTATTTCTCCTGGACATGAAAGTAAAGACAGCCAAGCTAAAACGAGGTTGAATACACAGGCAGAGATAGCAAACTGGCTTGGGTCCTTGGGGAAGTTTCCACAAGTTGATCCTTCTTTGCTTTCCATTCTGGAACAAATCCAATTCTTGGAATTGAAAACAGAACCACCATTCTTCCATAACTAAGTTGTATTGGTTAGCTAGTAACCTAGCTATCAGTTTGGGATCAGAACCTTTGTTTTAGGGTTGAATGAGACTCCTGTAATACTGTCTGGTGTTTTAGGGCATTAGAAGATCTCCTGTGGTCTAGGAGGTGTAGATGTGTGGAGAAGATATCTTCTCCAGCACAGAAAAAAATATTCAAAAACAATAACTGTTCTCTCCATTGACCCACAGAAATTATTTTGAAATCACATCCAGCCTTTTTGTGTTAACAGTTACACTGCCCAAGATAAGCAAGCCAATTTGTGCTATGCACCGAGAAGATCAAAATTCTTTAGGTCCTACCATAAGATACATTTCCAAAGATCCTTATTATTTTACTCTGACTTTTCAAATCCTATCCTGTCCAATTTATTTTTTTTTTTAATATCTCTGTCTTATAAAGGAGAAACTGTCTCACTACTGGACTGTTTCCTGCTCAAACAGGTTTAGCAGCACAAAAAGCCCCAAGCTGCATCCTCTCTGCAAGTTTATCTCCCACTGCTTATAAGTGGTGATTTCTATGACTTTTCCAGGCTCACTATATTTTAAGATATACCTCATATCATATATCTATATCATATACCTCATAATATGTATCTCATGATGTGTTTGAGAGTCACTTTTTGGTATGTTTGTTGGCAGTTGATGCCAAAGTAAACTATAACAGGTGAAGAAAATCTACAGGGAAGGACAAGGAATTGGGCCCAAGTTTTGTGCTTTCTGCATTCTCCACCTGTCCCTTATATAGAAGAAAGATTGCCACCACACAGAAGTCATCACAGTTATGTATTTCTTACCTGGCCATTGTTTCAGGGGTAAGTCTACAAATGCCGCAGCACAATCCATCCTCAAGTTTTGCTGAAGAAATGTGTCTTTTTACTGCCACAGTCTCAGAGCTGACTCATGCAGGCATAATCAAGCCCTAAAGCAATTAAGCTACTTTGGCCTTTGTTAAGCAATTTAAGAGACAGATCCATTTCAGCACAATTCGAACAGCACAAAGAAAATCTTTTATTATCGTGATTTATTGAGTTTTTCCATTTCTCTTTTATTTAAGTCCAATGTCTTGCATTCAATTTAATGACAATGATCCTGTAAAGCATTAAAACACCCAGTGACTATTAAAGGAACATTTATTGAGGTCTAATAAGAGACAAATCAACTTTTCATTTGAATGCCTCAAAAATAACACAGGCAATAAATGGCTGATTATATATTTAATGGTACTGTAACTTATACTGTACTAACAGAAAAAGCTTTTGCATTTCCAATTTACCACTATTGCCCATTATTACCATTAGAGAAATGCTTATTATTATAATAATTGGAAGCAGCAAGTTAAAATCCATTTTCATTTAAAACCAAATAATGCTGCTCAAATGCTTAATATATATATTTAACTCTTGGGTATTTTTCTGGCAATACTTATATTTATTAGAGTGGGCCATTTCCAAGCACAGATATAACACAGGACTGAAGGATGCCACTGGAAGACACTGGAAGATTCATTTCAGAAAAGGGTGTTCCAGTACTAAAAACATTATCAGCCAAATTCTGACATCAGACTTGTGTATAAGTGTCTGTACAGACTTGCTTGTACAGAAAAAAGCATGAAAGTATAATTTCCAATAGTAGAATACAACTTTTCTCCTCAGTCCTGGAAAAACTACATTTCCAGAGTGACTTGTCAAAGTGAGTGCTGAAACTGTTCTCTTGTCTATTCTTTCTATTGCTCTGTTCTATGCCTTTTTTATTTTCTCCACTATGTAACTTTTTAAAACTTTGCCACCATGAGAAAGTCACAAAATTTCTTATTGTTAATCTGTGAAAATTTTGAAATGAATAAAAGTAACCACAGAGATAAACCTTTATAGTGCATTCAGTTGGGAAGAAGTGAAATAAATTGTCAAAATTATTTCAATCTCTGTCCCCCAAAAGAAAGGAAAATTGGAAAGATTTTCAGGAGAAGTTAAAGTTTTGAAAGGAAACCTTTTCTTCTGCAACTGAAAAACAGAGGCACAAACAAATTAAGTAGCTGGCGGCAAAAATGGCAACTGAAAGAAGCACTTTTAAATCTTATGTTGTTGTCTTGACTTCATTCTGACCCAGAGTGATTAATGTGTCTTTCCGGTACACAGGGTCATTTCTCTGTATTCCGATTCTAGCTCCTTAGTCCCTACTATTTAGGTCCTCAAGCCCAATGCTCTGCAATCCCAAGAGCTGATGCAATAGAAATTTCATCCAGAAGTGTCTTTCAAGCATTCCTTGATAAACCACCCCCTGGTATCTCATGACACACTAGACTATTAGGAAAAAACCAAAAGTCACAATTATTGAGTCGTATAGGAAAGGAGGAGAGGTAAAAGCTATTCCACTTTCTTATGAAGCAGACCCCAGTGTTCTTTGATGTCCATCACAGTGTTGCCCAGGCAGATGCATTGCCTGGTGCTGGGTCCTTCTGTGGAGTCAAACCCCACGGAGGGAAAGATTTCCCTCCATTTTTCCCACAAATTCCTAGAGAGAGATTTCCAGCCTGAGCCTAAGAAATCTCTAAAATTTTTAACTTTGTATGAGAGCTGTCCTATGTTAATTCATACATGTAAGTTTTACTTACAAAGACACTGAAATGAACCAGTATAGTGATAGCAACCACTCATTATAAATGACAGAGGTATGACTGTCTGTGATACCATGGTGGCAACATATCACCCCTCTGAAACCCCTTCTGGTTTGTAATCCCTGGGGTTTTTTATCTCCACCCCCTTTCATTTCTAAGAAAGTTCAGAGTTGATTTACTTTATATTATCTGCAACTGGCTCTAAGGAAAGGTAGACCACTGTGGGTGTGAATCACTGACAAGCTTATTTTCTTTCCTAAGAATTGATTTAACTATAAAAGCAAAGGATAAGACAGCTATTGAACCAGTTAAATGATTTAAAAATTTGGGACTGAGTGTTTGATCCATCAACAAGCATCAGTACTGAGATTAAACCTGCAAGAAGGCAAGGATTTTATTTAATTATTTTTGTAAAGCCCGTGAGAAGTTATTTACACTTGAGACAAAGATTAAAGATGCTATGAAATTTATTGTCCCTGCACTTAACCAGGGAGCATGGCAGAGTGGAATCGTGGTGTGGATGCTGCCATTGCTGACACCCTGTTAGAGTGCTAGGATGAAATACGTTCAGACAGTGCAGTAATAGTTGTAAAGCTTATTGGGAAGGATATCAAATCATTCTGATGTTTATTCAGTAAAGCTTAAGAACATCACCATTGAGGTTATTCTGTGTCTCACACATCTTGACTTCCCTACACCCTTCCTTTGCAAAGTGTCTCTCATAAAAGACTTGCATTTACTTCCATGTTCAAACTGCTTTGCACCATTTCACTGTTCAGTAATGTAAATTATTCAATTCACAGCTAAGATTCAAAGCCATAAAAGCAGAGATTTGTAGTTTTTTATAGTCTGCATATATTGCTGAAAGGCATATTTATAGAGTCTGGGGAGAATAAACAGGCAGCAGTCCATGTGATTCCTGCTCTCCTGGTGATCACATTTTACTTGCTCTCAGCCTCCTATCCTGTCCTGTTTCATTTGTGTTATTCACCTGTTGAATCCCATTTGTCAGTCAGATTGAAAACTGGGCCAAAAAAAACCATTTTGTTCAATCTGATAACCAAGTTAGTAATAGCATCAGCTGGTACTTACACATTTGCTGCAGGTGAAGATTATATATGTTATCAACCTTTCCTAAATGTTGTCTAAAGTTTCAGCAATTACAGTTGACTTATAGTGCCTGGCATCTGAGTGCCAATATGAGCTATTTTAAAAGGTCCTGATCACTGAAGGGAAAACTGAGCACTCCTCGGGTTAAAAAAAATAAAATAAATAAAAAGAGAGTTTTAGAGGTCACAAGATGAATGCTTTGAAAATAATGCATCTAAAAAATGTCTGTTTCAGACACTTCAAGCATGAGCCATACCTTACTTGAGAATAATCCCCATTTCCACACAGAGCATTACAATAAAATTAAAACGCAATCAACAGAAAGAGAGATAGCATGCAATTTGAAAGACGGTACATCATGATATGTAGTACACTGCAGTAAATTCATATATTAATTTAAAGGTGGATCCCATTACTGTCTGGTGGGGATGTGTTTCTGTATCTGGTTATTTATGAACACTGTATTCCCAGAACTGATATACCCTGTATTGACAAGATGACAGAAACACAATCCCTTGCTTGATTTCAGATAACCACATCCACTTATCATAAAACACATAATTAACTAAGGAGAGAATACTTCTTAATTAAAGCTGGCTGAAATTAATCAAACATTGGCTTTGCAGAGTGCTCCTGGTTCTGCTCTAACTTCCTTGCTTGCTCAGAGCAAAGCTCAGCTGTTTCAATGCTCTCCTTTGCAGGTTGTTAAATGAATGACAGAAAATGGCTCAGCAGAACTGATTGAATATAAAAGTCATAGATTCACAGAATAATTTAGGTTGGAAAAGACCCTTAAGAACATTGAGTCCAAATATAAGCCTAACACCGCCAAATCCACTACTAAACCATGTCCCTAGGCACCACATCTAGCTGTCTTTTAAGTACTCCAGGGGTGGTGATTCCACTTTTTTCAGTGTTTGATAACCCTTGTGGTATAGAAATTTTTCCTAATATCCAATCTAAATCTCCCCTGGTGCAACTTGAGGCCATTTCCTCTTGTCCTATCACTTGGGAGAAGAGACCAACCTCCAACTCTTTACAATCTCCTTTCAGGTAGTTGTAGAGAAAAACAAAGTCTCCCCTCAGCCTCCTTTTCTCAAGGCAAAATAACCCCAGTTCCCTCAATCATTCCTCATAAGACTTGTTCTCTACACCCTTCATCAGCTTCCTTTCTCTTCTTTGGATAAACAGTCAACATGAAGTGGTATGAGAGAAGCTGAGATATTTTTCATTTGCTAAGATATGCTTCTCACTAGACAAAGTTTTGGAGCACCACTACAAGCCCTAGATATGAATGGCCAATGAGTAACTTCAGATGGGTTTGAGAGAGCTGATGGGCTGGATACGGAGAATGCCATGAAAAAAGCAATCAGAATTTGGGCTTTCAGTGAAGAGACTGGCTACTGTGCTTAAGCCTCCCTTTCGGCAGTGTCTGTGAGATGGGGCACCAGCCTGAAGAGACATTATGAGCAAGCATGAGTGGTTAATGGCAAAGTCTTAAAACTGCATTGCACAATCACAAGAAAGAGGAATTCAAAGTGTCAGATATGGGCAGGTGCCAGCTCAACTAACAGCAGGACCATTGAAGTCCAAGGAAAATTATATGAAAGACAACAAATCTGGAATATCCAATAACTGAGTCATGCATTGAACCGGGAAAGAAGAAAAGAAGTTTCTCTTCATTATTGGCACTTAAGGCTGAAATTCCTCAGGGGGCTTAAAAAAATCCTTGTCATTATCTCTCCAGGATTAACTGTGCTCAACATAGCCCATAACCAGTGTCCCTCCTGATGTCATGACACAGAAATGTTCACCTGCATAACACAGCCAGGGTGGCTTAATTTTATAGTCCTTTACATCCATAAACAGCAAGCAAGGAAAAGAGGGTAGTAGGCATGAGCAATGCTGTTTTCTGCATTGAGGATTATTCTGACCTTTCCTTTCTTTTCTAAAACCACATGGGAAACTAGCCCAACAGCTGTTTCTCAAAAAAAAGGGAACTCTAGGCCTGCCTACTCAGTAGGCACAGATGCTCCCAGGGGAACCCTATTGCAGGGAGTACTGGGGAGGTCTGTGAAGACCTTGGAACTTACCCGGGGAAAAGGAGCTCGGAAGATGCTGAAAAGAGGCACTGAGACCACCCTGCAGCCCTGGAACAGGAGGTGGGAACAGTTCATAAGGTGCCTCTGCTCTGGGCTGGCCAAGGGCAGCCCTCCCTCTCTGAAACTCAGCTGGTACCTGCACTCTGCATGAACTACAAGGGACTGCAGATGGCTCAGGGGCTGCATGACACAAACGTGCCATAGCAAAGGTGGATCATACAAGCAGGGTGGTCTGTTTGGCCGTCCAACACTGGAGACACAGTACCAGCAATTCCACATCCAACGGCTGTGAAGATGCCCTTGTGGAAATCAAAAAGAAAGATCAAAGGCAGGCCTGAACAAGAAATAGCACTTTCTGAAGTTTCTACTTTCATTCCTACTTTTGTGTTTCACAGCCTAGTACATCACAGGGGTTTTTTCATTCTTTTTATTACTCTCTTTTCCTTTTTTTTTCTTTTTTTCTTTTTGGTGATGTTCAGCAGAGTATCTTCTTTTCATCTTATTTGATGGATTTTCCCCTAGCTGTTTCAGTCCTCTTAATCCCTGAAAAACAGCTTAGGGCTACCTTGTTTTCTCCTGTTAAGGTGGCATCATGAACCTTCTCTCTGTATCACGGCATGATCTCACACTGACAGCTCTTGAGAACAAAGCCCTACTAACTGCGAGTTCAGTCTCCAGGGCCCCACACCTGTAAAGTTCAGTTAAATTCACTGAGGTCTTGCACCTTTCTGCTGGGGAGAGGACAGGGTAAGAATCTGCTGAGTAGGAGGGAGAGAGAATACCCTGATCTGAAGTTGGGTATGCATCACATACCTCTTCAATTCCATTTTAAATTCAGCCTCTGAGCTTAGCCAGGGCATGCAATATGTTTAGTGCTGGCTTGTAATGCAGGTACACAGTACCTCCATGGGTAACCATGGCATAAGGAACAGAATAGAAAAGAACAAAACAGAACAGAACAGAACATTGCATACACATAAAGAAGAGGGAAAAATTGCATTTTTTTCTAAGGTAGAGTGAGTATCCCATAAATTCCAAATAAACTATTTTAGGAGGGGGCTGTTGAAATCTATAGAAAAAAAGTTTATAAACTGATATGTATATTTTATATAGATAAAATATTATCAATTCCTTTCTTAAGAGATCAAAGAAACCATAATTCTGCCCCAGAAATGAGCCTAGTACAGTGCTAAAACAGCTGTGTGCCTTAACTGAGTGGTGTGTGCAGTGTAAGGGTTGCAAGCTCTCCCTGTAAGTATGCTTAGTAAGGACGCTGCAGTAAGGACATTATGGTGCTTCCTGGCATTATAAAAGGTGTCTGCCAGGTCCAGGTTCCAGGGAGGTGAGAGATGGTGGCAGAGAACCCCCCCCAGACAGGAAAGGAACCAAAGCCCAGCACCACAGCTTTGAATTCCCATTCACCTCCAAATTACCGTCCCTGAGGCAGACTCATCAACGACATGACTACTTTGGGCTCCTAGTGTCATGTCCAGCTCCATGGAGAACTTCTCTTAGGGGAGTTTTCATGCTGATCCCAGCTGTCTGCCCATGTGCTCTCACAGATCTAGTCTTTCAGAGGGGAAATGTATATGGAAACTACTCCCCATGCTGGAGACTCCACTTTATGGAGAGCTGCCCAGCAGGAACCAGAATCTCCTAGCTCCAAGCAGTGACTCCCATGTCTCTGGTTACTGAAAGAGATCATTCTCTAAGCTCTTTGATCTGACTTTCCTCCAAACTGACTAAATCCCTTCATTATATATGTTTTTTTCAGCTTTGCAAAAAGGAGAAGGGCTCCCTGGGAGAAAACTTCATGAGGAGATTTTTGCTGTTTTTGCAGCACTAGAACACTAATGCAGAATAAGGAAGAGGGATTGCTACAGCATGTGATTCTGTAGCAATCACACAAGGCTGCCTAACTCTCATTTGCACACACAATGCACTGGGACTCAAATTTATGCAACTTTTATTCTGATATTTTATCCTTGTTCAGTCTTATGACGCATCATTGCTATGAGTTCACACCTGCCATACTCCACCATGGTAGCTTTCTGCTTGTCTTTTGCCTTCTTTCACTATTTGTCTTTCTCTGCTCTCTCATCTTGATGCAGAAGATGGATTTTCCTTTGTACATAGACAAACTTTACCTTTCTTTTGAGGGGAAAGGTATAGCTGTGTTCATCCTTGATTCTCTTCTACTGTGAAAAAAGCACCAGGGAGCTTTGGCCAATGGTGGGATCCTCTTGTTCTATATGCCTACAGAGATGCTTTTACTCCAAAGAAGGTACAACATGACTGTTAGTTCATCTTTTTACATGATGTACAGAAGTACAGGAAAGTTAGGGTGAGAGTCATGAGCAGAAGATGCCCCAACCTGGTCCATATAAAGCAGCACTGTGACTTCTTCCCTGTTCAAAGGAGAAGATAACCAGCAGCCTTCTGTGAGAGGTAGGACATTTCCTGTAGCAGTCAGTGGCCAGCACTGCCAAAACAGTAGTCCCCTGGAAACCAAATGGCTCCCTTGACCAGGATCTTTTCAGTCATGGTTCTATCAAGAAGCAAAGCATTGGCCCTGCCTGCCCCGGAAGAGGCATCCTCATTTTACCACAGACCCTGCTAGAAATGTCACACACATTTGGTTTCCATATTAACAGCTTTCAGAGACAAAGACCTTTATCTACAGGCCAATACATGGCACATTTTTGAGCACTCAGTCATGAAATAATATTCATCCATGAAAACTATTTTAAGAATTTTTTTATCCTGAAGGGAGCTTGTATCATCTGTCCTGCTGACAGGTTCACTGAGGAGAGATGTCAATGGTTTGTCAGCTGGGTTTCACACGCTCACTTGTGAATCCTGTTCATGAACGGGATTCTTGTATCTCATGCCAAAGGTACTCTCTTCTTTAATTGAAGATAACACAGAGATCCTCCCATGTCTGTAACCATTGGAAAGGCTTGGACTTCCATTTCCCATAAATATTGCCTTTTTTTAATGTCCTCACCAATTTCAGCTAGAGTCATTGCTGCTTTTTAACTGCCCAAACCCCTCCCTGTAATTTTCATTACAGAGCTACTTTTTATCCTTCTCTTCCAATTCAGACAGCCACCAGGTTTCTTCCAAAGACGTCTGTGTTTCAGGGTATGGAGGGCCAACATTTCATGAGCTTTATATTTGTAGTATGTGAAACACTGAATGTCAGTACAATTGACCACTGTAAGCAGCAGAGACTTTAGAGGATGTTGGGCACCACTTTTGTGTTTCCACCAAAATATTCTTATTTGGTTTATAACACTGATGTCCAGTTTAAAAGAAGTCACTGCCCAACGGATGAATCCTATGTATAAATGGAAACATCTACAAAGACACACTTCACTTTTTATGCAAAGAGGCTCATCTGCATCTCAAATTCAGAAATTGTATCTATTCCATTGGCCTTTCTCCATGTCCTGCAACTGTCTGTGATGATGAAGATCTCCCATCACAGTGCCCCTCTCCCGCCTGAGATTACAAATGGGTCTTGGCTCAGCATCTCCACTGCAGGAAGATGTAGTAGAGGTAAGTCTTCCCTTGCCTTCTCCTGTCACTTCCAGGAACAGAAAAGACCCTTAGGTGAAGGAGCCAACCAAAGCCTTTATTGCAAGTGATACTATTCAAGCAGGGAGCCAAATTGGAGTATAATGATTACATTGAAGGAGGGAGTAATCTAAGAAAAATGAAGACTGAAAGCAGTAACTGACACTTAGTCTTGCATTATAGCCCATGGGACAGAAGGCACAAATACAGTAAATTACCTGTAAGATGTCTCTTCTTCCTAGAATGAATGACTTCTAAGATACTGGCAATACAGTGAAATGAATGAAAGATTCTCCCCTTGTGTCTTTAGAGAACTGAGTAATAACATGCGTGCTTCCTTGTACAGCAATACTTTAGTCAATATTTATAGAACAATGCAGAAAAGCAGCTTCAAATTTGTTCCCTATTTGATAATAAATAAAGGTGGTATTCAGATTTCTAGTTGCCTTTAAAACTGTCTAATCTTCTGGGTTTGTGTGCCTTCAGCCCGAATAATTTATTACCAGACAAAAGTTTGCCCCAAACATACAAGGACTCAAAACATCCAGAGAGAAAATTAGAGAGGCAAAAGAAAATGTTCAGCTATGAACTACATGGCACATCCAGATATTTACAAGACAGGTGAAAAATCTTTTGTGTCCCTGTTGCTGATTATGGTATGATAAATAAGAAGGTGCTAATTACAGTTGTTACTGTGGCAAATGTCCTGTCCTGCATTCTTCCTGAGTGCTTTGCTCTGCCTTGTTTTCAGCAGTTTCAACAAAAGCAATGTGTCTCTTCACCCTCTTTTCTCAGTTTGGACTAAATCAATGGGCTACGCTTGGGTATAATAACCGTGGTTATGGGAAGAGAAGAGCACGGAGCTCCTTTATTTTCCTTCATGGGTGTATGCTTGTTTCTTATTTTTCCACTGTGTCATATACTTATCATTCCAACATCATGCTTCTGGTCACTGACTAAATCTGTAATCTTAAGTGTTTTGAATGGCTGGAATAAAACAGAGGTATTAACCTTCACTGAAAGCTGTCCTTAGTGCCATTTATGTTTCAATATACTGTACTGTTTCCTTCATTGTTACAGGTTATCTAGCATTCACTTCAGGTATACCACCTCATTGTGTTCTGCCCATGAACCACCAGAAATCTCACTACACTTCTCCCCTCTCTAAGTCACTTATTAAATCACACTATATTCCTCAGAAGTGAGTAAAGTTAGTCATACCCCTACAAAAGGATTTCTTCCATTACTGCTTTTCTGACAGAAATGGGTAAATCCATTCTATTTCTCTTCTGAAACCTACATTCTATTTAGAGAAGGGAACCACCAAACTGAAATGGCCAAGACAGTAAAAGTTAGCAACCCGACTTGAAAAGGCTGAAGGTGGACAAACTGCAAACCAATCCTACAGAGCTACCACATGCAAGGCAGCCAAGGACCAGGGCACTGTAATCCAAATAAATCTTGATTTACAAGAGCTATGTATCAGACAATGAGGCATCAGCCCATCCCATCACATCACCAGCTGTGCTGCTGATCTTGCTGACCTGACCGTGTTACCACATTATCTGAGCAGCCACATTATAAATCACTGCAATAATAATTGAAATGTAGTAGTCAGTCCCTGAATACTAAACTACTGCTACTACTAAATAAAGTTCCTGGCAATGAATTTACATTCCTGGAGGATCTGCGTAATCCAGGGTCTCTTTCCCCAATGAACATGTCACTAGCATTATGTTTCTTTTGTTCACTCACAGGGTTGACTAATGTGCAAATTTATTTCAAAAACACTCAAAGAGAAGCCAGAAAAAGAAGATTTTTGCCCTGGTCTGTTTAAGATGCTTCCTTAGTATCTTAAGATGAGTTCCTTTTGGGGAGATAACAAACAATTAAAACTCCCCAGCATGAGTTAACCTTTTACAAAGCAATGGGCATGCAGCAGATTTCAGCAGGAAGCAGCTGTAGCAACCTGGTAATAGACACTCTCCTCTGTGCAGCTGGTCCCCATTCTGCACCATGATAAACCATTTGTCTGAACCTAAGGGTCTTTGGCTCCAGCATCTGAGATGCTCAGGTACCATCTGGACTTCAGTGACAGCAGCCCAGAGGGAAGGACTGATTTGTTAGTCAGCATCTTCACACCTTTAAATCCTTCCTCCATCTCTCCAAACTGATAACTTAGGTTTCATTCATTACTTTACTTCTCTAAGAACTATTGATTTTTTTTAAAACATGATGTTTCCACCTGTTTGACAGAATAACACTGACAGCAGAAAAAGGAGCACAGAAACGGCAACAGTTTCCTGCCTAATCCAAAGTACATCAGAATTAATAGAAAACTATCCATGTTCTCTAACAGGCCTGAGGGTCAAAGAGGTTCTGGTAGCCATGAGTTCTTTTTACAGAATCTTGTATGGCATCCAACAGGACCCTGCTGTGGCATCTCAAGAAAGCAGTAAGAAGCTCAGTTTTTTCAGAGCTGTGAGGAATCAGCATCCTCTACAGCCATGGGAGAGAGGAAATAATAACATGCCTGAAATAGGGTTAAATAAGGCAGCCACAGGCCACAGATAGCAAATGGAGCCAGGATCTAGTACCAATGTGTATCAACATGCATAAATGATTCCTCCCTGATAAATTCACACACCACTTAAGAGTTCATCTAAAACCAGAAGAAATGGGTTCTCTTGACAGCTCTGCTCCACCCTCTTGCCTGTGACATTTGGGTTCCTGAGCCTCAGTTTTCCTGTATAATGAAGAGGACCTTCACAATATGTTTCCCTGCCCAGTCTCTTTAGGTTGGTAGCTCTTTAGAACCAAAGCTGGCTCTTTGGAATACAGAAAATATTTTTGCTTGCAATTTAGTCTTGACAAAGGCTTCCAGGCACTTACCATAGTAATATTTGGTCAAGGAAAAATGTGGAATAACTTTTCTCACTCCCTATTGGTTGGGTGCAAGTCCAATGCAAGACAATTTCCAAAAACTCTGTGAGCAAAATCTAAGTAAACACTCCCCCATTTAGGCTTTCCCATTCTCGCCTGTGCAAACTATAATCCACAGTCAGGTCTGGGTCATGGCATGTGGATGAGTAGCTGTGTAGTCATCAATAAGTGCCCACAACATGGCACTCAAGAAAGGGGCTGCAGTTCCATCAGTGCATTCAATCAAGATGTAATTGCAGGAGCCATTAGATTGCAGACAGCTCCTGCACTCTGCTATCAAGATTGTAATGACACCTCTTGTTTTGCTTTTCAGCTATCATTTTGGTAATAAATAAAGGCTTGTGGAAGCATTCTATTTTACAGACAGATGACGAGCCAGAACAGAGACTCTGCAGTGCAAGGAGGCACTAAAAGTTTATAAGAAAATGTATTTGGTGTGCATTTGAGGCTCTTGAGGGGTTTTAATTAAGAAAAATTATTATGAATCATTTTTTTCCACAAGAAAAATCCTTTGCTTTCTATATATGGGTCAATTACAGAAATTCTGTTATGACAACTTCAAATACTCTCGGAATGAGTAGAAGGACAGGTCAAGGGATGAAAAGAATAAGAAAAAATCTGAAAGAAAGTGAGTAAACCCAGTGCTTGCTGTTACCAGCAACTCAGAAGATCTGTGCTTGTTGTGATCTGTCTTGTTAAACACTGAGCATGAAGGTCGATGACACTGCATTCTAATTATGAATGTTCCCAAAGTTGTAAGATGTGAACAGCGCTTGTTAGCATTCCTGGAAGTATTTGTAAATGGGGAGTATTTGTAAAGGGAAGGGGGTTGCTCTGGGTTTGTTTCTTTTTCAGCTGCAGGGTCAAGAAGGTGCAATTTTAATTGTTTTATGAGCATGACTTGGCAGGGACAGAGAGAAGTTGCAAATGCCTTTTGCACACATAGTTTTTGTGCAGTAAAGTGCCAGGCTCAGCAGATTAGCATCTACCCTGATTCTACACGGATTTCCCAATTACTGGGGCGCATCCTTTGCTTTCTTTGTCCTGCAATGAGAAGGTTGCTAAAGTGAAGGAAGCTATCTTGGGTAATAATCCCAGTCAGCAGATTACTTCCTCAAGGAAAGTTAGAGCCTGAAAAGAAGAACAGGCTACAAAATGCTGGAGCCTTTCTATGCTCTGCTATGTCTCCTCAGACTTCTGGGGGTTTTTGGAATGGCATATAGTAAAACAAAATAGATGGGTACTACTGCCTATTTATAAAACACTCATCATTTACATAGTAAGGTGCTTTGAGTCTTATGTTTATGGTGTCTTTGGCTCAGAGAATCAGCAGTTGCTGCTGTTTGCAGGAAGTCTTGACGAATAACATAGTGGTGACAAGAGTACAACACTGATATCCTGTGCCTGGTTGTACCAATCCTGTCTATTTCAGCATCCCTAATAAATAAAGACACAAAGAAATTCTAACTGTGATGCTCATATTAATTGGGACTTAAATATATACACTAGTCAACAACAATCTTTGTAGCTATTTACATGAGTGCTTCTGGCCCAAGCTGTGAAAGTTTCAAGGCTGAGGCTCCCTTATGATCCACTGAACACTTTAAACACAGGCAATGGCAAATGGTGGTTTTGCAATGACTTTCTGAAATACTCCACTTCTATAAAGCAAGGATCAGTGCATAGAGCAAAACAAAAAAACTCATCTCAGCCCAGTCACCCATGGGTCCCCTGGTCTTTCCTCTAAGACAAGCGGGTACAGGTCAGGCTGGTGTTGAGTGGCTTTGGGTTCGTAGGGTTTGAGGGGCTTTTGACAAAGGGAATATTTAGAGAGCAATTTCTGCTAAAAGTCAGTTCAAATGAGGGCACAAGTCTGTGGCCTTGCTGAGGGGCTCTACTTCCTCAGTGATGGGACAGGTCTGGTGCTCAGCCTTTGCCCTGCTAGGTGTCTCCTGTTGGCAGAGAAGAAGAGGTCACAGAGACACCAACATGGAGGATGAGACTGTACTGCAGGGAGCTTGTGTTCATGGCACCCAGAAGATGGGCACAATCTTGTCATGAGGGCACAATCCCCTGCCACCAAGGAGGGGAAAGGCTGTGGCTTGATAGTTCAAGCCAGGAGATTGCTTAGCATTTTCTGTAAAATAATATTTTCATCTGGAAAAACTTCTTTCTGGCAATGAGGTGATTGCTGTGTTTTCTGCAAACTGATGAATTTCACTGAGCCTTTGAAACTGGTAATTAACCATTTATTACTGGAAGGGGGGGACAACAGGGAAGAGCAAATTGAATCTTAACAAGGTTCATTGTGTCAGCACTAAACACAATTACAACTGCTTTACTGGACACCTTCAATTTTCACCATCATTAAATAGAGACATATTTCAACCACTTATTGAATGCAGCCTAAAATGAGACATTTAGTTTAGAAAAAGGCTTCTGCAGAGCCAGAGCTGCAGTTGGCAACAGGGCCCTGAGCCAAATCCATTAACAACTGGAGTTAATTAGTTCCTTCTTGATTTGAAATTCAGGATGCTATGCCTGGTTGGGGTTACTCAGCTGTTCACTTTCCCACAGAGGCAGATTTGGTTCTTTAAGTTCACTTCCAATGTCTTTTCCAAAATGTGGACACTGCTACATCATGTCACATGAGAGTGGTAAGCCTAGGGTGTATGGAGATCACCTTCTAACAAGCTTTATTTAAAAGTTTAAAAGGTTTTTTAAAGAGACTCCTTCAAAAGACTTCAAGGAGTCCCTGTGTAATCAATGCCAGGGCAACATAATGATCTTCCTCCCTTCAGGACCACATGATCCACTCAGTGGATCAAATGTCAAATCTCATGCCCCACATAGCCAGGGGCTGATGTAGAGCTGCCTGGACCAATGCAGGTGACCCACACCTATGCAACAAGGGCTATACTCCTGGTATATTCCTCTGCAGACACTGGAATCATGGTTATTGAACCAATATCTAAAGATTCATTCTCACTTCTGTACATCTCATTTTCACAAAATTGTCACACACTTACTGAACGTTTAGAGCACATGTGAGTCTATCTCTGTTCAGTTAAGTACTCACTTAACTTTGAACAAGAGGTTTAAATGCTTATAAGGTTGCTGGGTATCCAGAGCATATGCTTAAAATTAAATACGTGATAAAATATTTTGCTAAATCCATAAAACAACCTAAAATGAACACATGCAGAAAGTGTAAGTAAAGTGGAGCAAATAGTAACAATAGCAGCAAAAAAAAAATCTACCCATTATTACCATGCTCAACTAAAACATATTGTGATAGTCTTAACACAGAACCTAGGGGACATGATCTGGGAAGAGCCTGTTGTGCTCACGCACATTCATTTCAGAGAACAAGAGTTGTTCTTACAAAGCTGAGCCAGGACATAGGGACCTCCATTCTAGCCCTGAGTTCAATACTGCTCCACTAGAAAACTTGGGCAAGTTCCTTACTGCCTTCTGTGTCAGTTTGTGAACCTGTAAAATACCAATCACCTTTGCAAAGCTCTTTTGATATGTATAAATTCAATAATGAGCAGGGCTGATCACCTCTCCATTTTTCTGCTGTACAATGGAGGTCAATGCAGGGACATCTAAACTTGTCCCATGACCAGAATAGCTGCATTAATTAAGAGGCTGATTGGGTGCATATAATTACCACCAAAGAGTTACACAGTAGGGCATCTTGATTCCAGCACAATGCCACTCTTAGACAGTTCTACTGCTTTCAAAAGGTTCCATGGCAGCCAGGTCCTTATAACGTGCCTCACACTCATTCACATCCCTGTGACAGTACTTCCCAGTGGAAGAGCTGAGTTCCATTGGCTCTACCTCCTCCAACATTCTGCTCAGTGTACTCATGCTGACAATATTTTTGCAACTATTTTGAAACCAAGGTCTAATAAACTATAATTGCTTTTTCTCCTCCCATTAAATCAATCAACAGTAGACACCAGAGGGTGCAAAGGCAAGACCCGTGTGCTTCATACAGCCTTTTCCTCTGCATAGGAGATTAATTCAGGTCAGATTCCACTTTCCCTAGTAGCCTCTTGAACTGAGATCCAAGACTGCAGGTTAAGCCCACTGATATGTACTTCCAGGAGACAGTTTACACTCCTGTTGCCTTTCTGATAGGAGGATTGACAATTTCACAGATTCTTTCACTTCCACCTGTCTCAGCCTCTTTCTCCTCGTTACCCCCTGCAGAGAAGTAAATGAATTCGAGGCAGTGAAGGTCTTCACTGGTCAAATGCACTTAAACGGCTGGAGCTTCCTCAAGAGTTAACAAGTTTGCATTGCTACAAACTTGACTAGATGCTTTGTGACACCCCCCCAGCAGGAGAGCCATTGGTCTTCAGCAGCAAGATTGACCTTGGACAGCCCACACTGACCTCCTACTGTGTGATATACAGCAGAGATGCAGGGGATCCTGCCACACAAGTAAACAAAGGTCAGATTCAATTTAATTTGTGAGATTGCTGCAACAGCTAGCTCAAAAACCTTTGCTAAGCTTGGAGTGCGGTTCCTGAACAATCCACAGGGCAAAACAAATAGTGTTTGGTTTGGTTTTCTTCAAAATGAGTGCCAATCAACTGTTGTTAAAAACATTGTTATTACTGATTATTATTGTGTATGAGTTCACCAAGAGACTTCTTTTGTAAAGTGTTTGGTAAGGAAGGGAAAAAAATAGAAAGAACTGCAGTTAAGTATACTTTACAAAGCCACACATTTTAGGATGAAGTACTGTGGCCAAAACAAGTTGTGTTGAAAAACACAGCTTTTCAAGCACCAAAAAAATCCCCCAATGTCTGGAGGAACAGTGTGTAGTTTTGAAGCAGCTGAGTGTACCCTGAAAACTACACAAGGTCCTTATTTTAATAGGAGTTTGAGGCCAGTCTGTTGTGAATGAGGATGGGTGTGACTGAGCCCCAACTTATTCCTTCATTTGGGAAACCCAGGGAAAGCCATAAAAAAGCCGCTGCTTTTCTGCAGAGAGGACCTTGGAGAGTGATGTGGGATTCTCTCTGAGGTGTGTGAAGTGTTGCAGGTTGCTTTGTAAATTAGCAGGAATAGTCTATCTTCCTGGTGTATTTTGAGTTTTCTTGGGTGCTTGTTTGGATTTCTTTTGCCTGAGTGCAAGATTTTGGGAGAGTTTCTCTGGAATTCAGGCTGGGAAAGCTTTAAGCTTTGCTTTTACAGATCACTTCCCTTTTTTCTCCTTCTTTGTCTAAAAAGTTATTTCTTTAAATAAGCTTCTTTTTGGCTATATGACTTCTGTATGTTACATTGCTTCAGTAGTAAAACAGCCTGTGTGGCAGCTCTGAAGGTCCTCTGTGCTATCTATAGAGTAGTGAGGATACTGGAGGTTTGCACTTAAAAACAGCAAATTAGGAGCTGGTGAATTAGGGCGTTACACGGAATCACAGAATGTCAGGGATTGGAAGGGACCTTGAAAGATCATCTAGTCCAACCCCCATTGAGCAACCAAGTGCTGACGTTCCAGGTAGGTCAGTCTGATGCCTGAGATTCACTTGAAATTTCTCCTGGTAAATGTCAGGAGTCCTACAATCCTTGATGATAAGAATGAGGTGCTGCTTCTTCATATGCCTCCACATAAAGTTGCTACAGTAGAAAAAGAACAGGCAGTGCATCAAAATCCTCTACTCCAGTTAGAGCTGGAAAAAGCAGACCAAGGAGATGGTCCTCTGTTTTCTGTTATCTCTCCAGGTGCCTGAGCCTTCAGCATCGCTCACTTGTCACTTGGTGGTCTGGCCTTTCTAGGCTTTCATCATACGACTGACCCACAACATGAGTAATTAATTTCTAGACTTCCCACTGATACAGCTAGTGTACAGGCTAGGATGCCTACCATAAATATTGTGAATCATAATACTTGCATAAGCAAGCTACTGAAATGTGGTCTAGGTGGAATCATTGAAAAGTCCAAAACATTTTTAGCTCTTTTGGTCAAACATCAGTCCAGCCTGACTCAATTCTACATTAATGACCTGGCTGAAAGAATAGTTGTGCTATTAATTGAATGTGCAGAGTGATATCAGGTTGGAAGGGGCTGCCAGCACTACAGAGAAATGGATCATTGACAAAATTATCCTGAAGTTAGTGGAGAAATAAAGGCAGAAAAACAACTCAAAGACGATGAAAAAATATGTGGTATTATAGAAGGAGTCACAACTGGATTAGGAGGTTAGAAGGGATCTCAAACATAAATTTAGTAATGTCATACAGGAAAGTAAACTTTATTCTGATAGATGCATAAAGGGGAAGGCCATAAGAAAGACAAAACAAAAATGGGTAATTCTTCCTTTCCGGTGTAAACTGGCAAAGGGTGGTGCAGCATGTTCACTCTGGAACAACATATTTAAAAGGAAAAAAATGTGAACTGAGTGAAGAAAAGGGAAATAAGAACAGTCAGTGGACTCAAAACCATGAGCTGTGAGGAAATTCTGAAAAAAGATTTTTCTCAGTCAAGTGAGGAGAGGCACCAATCTTCAGATAAATAAAAGTGTACAGGACAAAAGAACATTGGTTTAAATTGTGACAAACGTGATTTCTGGGCTCAATTTAGTTATGTAAATAGAGATGTCTGAAGCCATTTCAGATTCTTCAGAGTATGTGAGGTGCCTGAGGACTGGAGGAAAGCAAATGTCACTCCAGTCTTCAAAAAGGGCAAGAAGGAGGACCCGGGTAACTATAGACCAGTCAGCCTCACCTCTATTCCTGGGAAGGTAATGGAAAAACTTATCCTTGATGTTGTCTCTAGGCATATCAAGGATAAGAAGGTCATAAGAGGCAGTCAACATGGCTTCACCAAGGGGAAGTCATGCTTAACCAATCGGATTGCCTTCTATGAAGACGTAACCTGGTGGATAG
>VZTM01037679.1:2847-30313 GCA_013400555.1 Jacana jacana
TTTCTTTTTGGTAGAATAAGCCGTGACTTTGGAGTCAGTTTATACAAAATGACAACTCCAACAATTTTGAAATGTTGCTGCTTAGAGGAGTATAAAAAAAAAGAAAAAAGGACCCCAACCCATTGTCACTATGGTAATTATTTCACAATGCCTGATGTTAAATGGGCAGTCCTGTGGCCTAAGAAGCAGCTGAATCCTGCATTGTCCTCGCATGATAAAAAGATTTGAAAGTCTGAAAAGCAGAGGAACGGAATCTCACAGCTTCTTAGCCTGCGCTCTGAAAGGGCCATTGTAACATCATCATAAATCCTGGGCTCCCCAGGCACTTGACAACTAAAGCAGTGGACAATAGAATTCTTGTGTCGAACAAAACACTCCTTGTCTGCCAAAGGGCTTATCTGCTTCATTTACAAATGTCTTTCATTGTACCAAAATAATTCCCTATTAGAAAAACTATTAGGAACAGAACTAAATAAATATTCACAGCTTTGTGGTCTGTTTGGCAAAATGAATAAACTAATACAATCGAGGAGCAGACAAAGTATGAGATTTAAATCGAGGAAACCCAAGCCAACCCCAAACCTCTATTTATTTCCCTCTCTTCATTATCCCTTTTCCTGATTGCCAGGAATTACACTGACTCCACATTTGTCTCTCTAAAAAAGACCTAGGTACGTTACACTCACTAAATACATGAAAAATACCAGAAATCAGCAAAGATTTCACACTGGAGCAACATTGTTCCCAATGTGGTTTTATAGTTAAATATTTCCAGAAAAGCAATTACAGAAATAAACTTGGGAATGCATCTAAGAGTTTAATGAAATAGAGACAAAACACTTGCAATCATAAAAGGATTGGAACTGTGTATTTATAACTACATATATTTAGCTCCTTGTTTCTGAGAGATGCAAAGGCATTAGGGATCAGTTTTTGAAGTGAAACGGTCGCCAGATTATTGCAAGTTTTTTTAAGCCCAGTGGAAATTCTGGCAGCTGTCACAGAAATGTGTGTAAGAGACTAAAATATTCCATCTTGGTCTACATCTATGCAATTTCCAAAAGGATTTCTAACATAGAATTGCACTGCATCAGGTTTCCACAAAAACAGTTGTCTGATTACAATTTACCAGAAAAGTGCTTATGGAAAGAGAATTTACACCATAGACAATTATTAAGGCAAACCCCTACCAATCTAAAGTATTGCTCAAGCAAACATTGCTGATGATATTCAAAGAGCCAGAGTGATCTGTACAGCTGAATTAAAACCTGCAGAAATTAAAGTGTCTTGACTGAATTATTGATCATAAACTACTTATTCCAACCCAAACGGTTTTACACAGCCTGGGCAAATGGGATGAGTGGCTGAATAGCTTTTTTATCCCGTGTCTAATTATTACAAGCCCACAAAACATACAAGTATTTCTAACCTGCATATTAAACAGATATTCAAATGGCAAAAAATAAATATTTGCAATGTACACAATAAACAACATCACTGTCAAAAAATGCAAAAAAGAGTCTGACAACATTTCAAATGAAAATGACACAGGTTTAAGTTCACAATCACAAGAGAGAAGCCAAGATCTTGGAATATGTGAAGCTTTCCCCTGTTCTACGGTGGATTTGCAGTCTGACCCTGCCACACACCACTTAACCTTGGAGCCATTTCTAAAAGCGAACAAAGGCATGCTATCCAACATTTCACCTATGAAAAATGTACAAAAATCAGAGGAAAGAGGCCTGAATTCAGACCTCCCACATGCCAGCCAAGTAGCTCTACTGTTCCGGTGCAGAGCTTCCCCATTTTTTCTCTCACCTTCTTTCCTTGCTGGCTAATTAATTGTTGTAAAGATAAAGCCACACATTCTGATTTAACATAAAGTTTAAACTTGAAATGTCATATACCACTTTTTGCTATTCTGTGCTATGCATTGCCAAAACTCCCCTTGGCTTGAAGCTCTTATCATACGTATAAATATAATTTGCATAAAGTAATTCTGATCATTTGGGTAACTCATAATTGAGGAACAGCTCTTCAACAGAATCTGTTTCCTGCCTGCTCTCATAGTTTTATTCTAGATCCTACACTATGACACACAACCACACCACAAATCTTATATAGCTTATATAGCACAGATCTTATACAGTCAGCAGTTTCTGGTTGGGTATACACAAAATAGATGTGCGCTGAAGTTTAAGTATCTTAGTGCAAAACCGCCATTTAACCCTGCTAGAGAATATATATCTGGGTGCCCGGACTAGGAGGGCAGCGTCCTTGGCTATGTATAAATTGCTTCTGCAAGCTATTATCTTAGCATCTAAATAAGCTTATGCTCTGAATCACCTTCCAGGAGAATCTTTTTTCCACTAAATCAAGTAACGTGAATCCCTGCATGCAGCCACCAATGGTGGAATAATTTAGGTGGGAAGGGACCTCTGGAGGTCATCTGGTCCATCTCCACTGCTGAAAGCAGCACCAATTTCAAAGTTACTTTAGGTAATTAAGGCTGTCGCTTCGTCAATGTTAATAGCTGAAATTAGCAGCATGACCAAGGTCTCTCTGTGTGGACACAAATGCTTTAAAGACTCGCTACCTTATGCTGAAAGACGGTCAACATGAAAAGTAATGGAACAAAACAGAGGGCAAGCATTGCATCAGAAAGAATAAAAAGGCAATCTTGTATAATTTGCCTTATAAATACATACTTATGCAATTACAGGGTTTATGGGCAGGTCAGGGGCAATGACTAGGATGAATGATGGCATTTTGGGGTCTGGGTGATGATAGCACCACTCTGTGTATGCTCCTAAGGTGCCCTCTGCGCCAAGCAGCAGCAACGGAGGAGCTCAGGCTTTTTCTCTTACAGCTTCCACCACCACGACACTTGAACACTTCGGATCAGTTTTATTACCTCCTGGTTCTGAGGTAGGACAGTGTGACTCTATTTTACAGCATGGACTTCAGTCCCAGGGAAGTTGAGATTCCAACCTGTGATTCACACAAGAAGCCTGTTATAAAATGAGGCTTGAAAACCGATTTTGAACCAAACACTTGTACTGCCTTCTACCTTTCTCCAGAAGGCAAGAAGGACCTAGCCATGCAGGGGGATGCCTTGCGGAAGGCAGGATGTGCCAGAAAAGGTAGGCATGCAGGAAAAGGACAAAAGAGAAGGCTTCACACCAACACGGTTCTGTTCAAAGCAGATAAAGAGCCAGTTTCTCTCTCAATGAACTATTCTGATTTTACATTACACCCTCTACCAAAATATTTCCCCTTGATGCTCCTATCCCTTCACCACAGGCTGACTAACATTCCACAGCTCGCAATGCCCCAAGCAGGGAAGCGGTGAGCCCAGCTGCTACCAAACACTCGGCATTGAGAAGTAACCAACTGTGCCGAATATTAAGCTGTTAGACACAAACAATGGCAAAAATTCACAAACTACCTAGCAGAATCACTGCACACACCCTCATGAGAGCCAAGAAATATGCCTTAATGCTTTTCAGAATATTAACAGACTGCAGAACTAAAGCCCAAATCTCATCTGTCCAAATTAAATAACAGTAAGAGAGAAGGTTCGTGTGGGCTCACAAATTAGCCCTCTTCAACAAAGCTCTTCACAGACCATGTGAGCGCCCAGGCCCTGTCCTCACCCAATACAATATGACTTGTTCCGGTTTTTGTCTTGCTTTTGGGTCACAAGTGCCTGAAGGCAGACGATAGGCCCTTGAGGATAAAGTCTGTATTCATTAGCTTCACGCTGCTCCAGTCCCATCCTATCCAGGTACTAGGAATACAAGTGGATCGGGAGGCCTGAAGGCAGGTATGTTCTGTCATTTTCAATATCACAAATCGAGCCCTCCATTTCCATGTTCCCAACTCAACTGAATTGCTTCTAAAAACTAAATTTGGAAGGAGAGGATCCAGAGCAAGTAGATAGATACTTGTTATATATGCATGACTATATAGATATATATGCACATAAATAAGTCTTATTAAAATTTTTTGTACAACTTTCTCATGCATATACAAATATTTCTGTGTAACACAAGTGCCTCCATTTGGAAAAAGGCTTCATTTGTCCTCTAAAAGCTTGAGTTTTCCTATTTTCTGTCTAACGGATTAACTTAAATGTATGTTATTGAACCACCACCAGTAAGATGCTCATATATATTGTCTCTTGGATAAACATACACATACAAAGCATACAACCTCAGTTACTACCATTGCAAGAGGCACACAGAATTGCTCTAAAGCCTTCTAAGTTGCGCTGGCTCCCACCAGCAGCAGATGTCAGAGACTACTTTAGTGGGAATCTGAAATCTTTTTTATGGCAAATTTTCCCTGCAGATTTTTCCTGTTGTTTTTTTTTTTGTTTTCTCTTCTTGCACTTTTGCTATTCACATTCTTTGGTGCTTTACTTCCACTGAACACAAATGGTTGGATCCTTCCTTTAGAGCAAAGCTATAGCACAAGACTGTCTTCACTACCATTTGGAGCTCTATTTATCTTATCTTTCTCTGCTGCCAATTTCAGTAGGCTGCTCTCTATTTCTTTCCTCTGGCTTTCTTCTGCTCTCTTTTATCAATCTCTTCTAGTGACCTGAAAAGAAAACCTAAAAATCGAGAGGCACTGAAGTATATGCTGAATGCCCCCATTAGCCAAGCTGTAGGGGACACTCAGCACAGAAAAAAAAATTCAACTAACCTTTCAAAAAATCTTTATATAAATGTTCTACAAAATCATCCTGCTGTTTCCAGGTCCACTGGAGACACCCAAGAAAGAATAATTCTGCGACATTAGACATACCATAAAGGAGAATAGCTCAGAATTCGACCAAGAGACTCAAGAGAGATGGAGTTCTTTGGTCTTAGGGACATTTTTTCCTACCTTCTCCCTTTTATTAATAAATAAAGAAAAGGGGAGTTGTTCAAAGTCACCACAGAGATCTGATGTTTCCGAATTTCTGTGTGCCTCATTCAACTCACTGCATATATCTGTCATCCCAGAAAGATAAGTGACTCATTCTGGGAGGCCTATTGCAAACCCAGCAATGACTCTTCAAACATTCGCAAAGCTTTTTTTTTAAAGTTTAATTCAGTCTTATTTCTGGATCGAATACACCTCTTTTCCTATTCTCCCCCATCATCCTCCCCAGCTCCCACAGGTCGTAGCTTGCCGAGATCTAGGGAGAGTGGAAGGAAAGGAAAATGGATAGTAAACTCATTTTAGGTCAACCAGAAGGCATTCAGTCTCTGTCTTTCCTGGTAGTGTTGTCTTGAAGGACATTACACAGTTGGCTTCTCAATCAAGGACAATGCAATGTCAAACACATTAATTTGTTCGTGAAATGGTCTTTAAGTGTTGACAAAACAAAGCTTCAAAAATGAAGTCAGACAAGCTAAACATTACTGATTCCAAAACCCAGCCTTTTTAAATGATACATTACAGTTTTCAGAACTGAGCAATACTGACCAACTGGTATTTCGGTGCGATCCTCAACAACACATAATTCTTAAGAAATGGTAATTAAAGATACAGCAAATATCAATGAGAACTTGGAAGATGTGGAAGCACTAAGAGTGATGCCTGGTGTACAGTTTCTACTCACAAATAAGGCAGCTTTCCAGAAATTCAGCAATACTTATAGTGAGGATGATATGACTTTCTACCACCTATCAATTCAGGATATTCCACTCTAGAAATAACAATAGACTTTGATTTTTTTATGGTGTTATTTTGTTATTTGGTAACATGCCTACCTAGCTGTCCATGAAAGCTGAAACACAAATATAGATCTATAATTCAGCTGCATCATGTAATGAAGTGCTCATAACATTCAAGATCACTGCCAAAATTAACCAGAATATTCAACAATATTAATATTTAACATTTGTCTGCTATTCATTATGCCTCTCAAATACCACTGAGACTTTGATTTTCTGTAGTGTAATTATTATAAGTGATGAGCAAGTGCATTATGAGGTTTCTTCAAAACAATGATTGTGAAATAGAAAGACGCATAACCGAATAATAACAGAGCAAGTGTTCTGCATATTCAGGGGAAAATGCATAATGAGGAAAGAATTCCTACTGGTATCAATGGGAGTTTTGCCTGATGGAGATAGTCCTAGGTACCATAAGGGTATTCACTTTAAATAACAATAAATGAGCACCAGAGTACTATACCACTAGCAATCCTCTAGTAAACTCATATTCAGGCAACAAAGATACATTTATGAAATAATGAGAATAGAAAAAGATAAGAACAAACCAACCCTACCTTGTTGGTTAAAGCTGAGAACCCAGCTCTGCTATTTTAAATCATTTCAGCAATGCAGCTCCTCTCTAAGCTTCTTTTGGGACTCTGCCAGGAGTGCCCAATGTTAACACATCTAGACAAAAAGGAAGACTACACATAGAAATAACCTAATATAAAAATCAAAGATAACTTTATAACAATGAAACAAGTCACTTCACCAACTGTGCTGAAATGCGACCCTTCAGCAAAAGCATGGAAAGGCCTATTTGCCAAAAGCTTTTCAAAACCCACCTAAACAGGTTCATTTTCATACAGCAGTTAACTTTTTTCCTTTTCAGCTGAATTAGGGAATGATGGACGAATATTCCAGGCCAGAACTTCAGCCTCCTGGGTGGCCTTGGGCAGATTTGCTGGGACTATCTACACAGTAGATTGCTGGCAGATGCGAGCTTTTTCCGCCCAAGTTCCAAGCGGAGTTGAAGCCGAATAAATGTGGTTAGCACAGCCCTGTGCCCAACCCACCACGTCCCACTGTGAGCTGAGGCACACGAGCTTGAGATCAGACCTGCTAATTCAGATTTGGCACAGTGATAAACGTGTTTGTGTAGCTGCGGTGGGCTGAGATTCCATCTGCCAACAATAGACTTTGTCGACATGCCCTCTGCTCCTCGGCTCCATCACTAAAACCAGAGATGATAATTAACGCCTGTATCTGAAAAGCGGTATTGTGAAGGCAAGTTAATTTACTTGCACAATGAATGTTAACATGCTCTAAAACTAGAATGACACAGCCCTGTAGTTATTACTTATGGGAGTTAACCTTTTACCACACGTATGCTACAGAACAGAGCCAAAATAAGGCTATTTACATACTCCATGTTGGTGAGGTCTCCACTTGGAGAATATAAATATTGGCACGTCTTTGGTATTATCTTCAAGGTTCATGAGACTCGTGAGTATTTGACCACTCAGCATATCTAAACAAACCTCTGAACAACCGTATCTAAACAGAAAGTGTCAACCTAAGTGAGCTGTATGGAAACAAGTCACCTAATATGTTTACCTATGAGTGTGGCTAACTCTGCTTCAACACCTTGCTGATTCTCCACTCCCTATTGACAGCAATTGGAATTAGAATGTAATCCTTTCTAACGGACAGTATTCTGCATGCTCAGTCATGGTGGAACACTTTGGGAAATTAATCTGAGAAATTTCGAATGACAATAATAAGCTTCCCCACTCCCTTTTAAAAAAGCTAATTATTCTATGATTCTATGATTATTCCAAGAAAGAAAAAAAAAGCGTTCATTGTTTTTATGTTGTTTACTTATTACTGTAACTGTAGAGCACAGAGAAAGAGAGATGAGGAATCAACCACAGAAACTCCACTAATTATATTTTGTATGTTATTCATGTGCTGGTTTTATGCTCTTATTTTTCAGGGCACAGGAACTCCCCCAACAACATTTGAGAAAACAAACCTCCACAATCCCCCACATCAAGACAGTGCAATTTTTGTGAGTGGTTACATGAGTTATCTTCCCAAATACTTTGTGAAGCAGTATTTTGTGGTATTGAGAAATACACAGTGCTGTAACCCAAGAGGTCAAGATTTCACGGTTTAAAACATGGCACATCCACAAACGGGGAATGTCCCTTCTCTTGGGTGTGCCATAATCCAGCTTCCCCACGCTCACACGGGGCCTTTCCAGCCCCTGGGAACACAGAAACCTGCAAAGCTGCACCTTCTGCTGCGCAGATGTTAATAAGCGCCTCAGGAGCAGGAAGTAAAATTGCATGTTATCAGAAATATGAATCACAGGCAGTTGGAAGTGGAGCTGCTGAGCTGTACGTTTTTTCCCCTACAGGTTTCTTTGTGCCTTGAGTTTCCAGTGCTGAAGTTACCTCATTCCAGCTCAGAATTATTTGAATTGATTCAAAATAATAATTGCAGGAAAGGATACTTACAGGGAAGGAAAAAATAATCCCAAGCATCAGAGATTTAGGACCATAAATTATATTGAAAGTTTTGAGTTCTTATATGATGAAATCACATTGACTTTGAAAAAACTTGTGATCCTGTGCATTTGCAGATCTTGCCCCATGCCAGCAACCTTAGACCTCAGAGTTAAACGTAAGAAAACTGTGCATGCGATCAACATTAAGTGCAACTGTTCGGTCCCTCTCAGAAAATGTCATTTATTTTCATTTTCAAAATCAGTGCCAGCCCTGGGTTTATGCTGCAAAGAGTATACTTTCCCAGAAACTATCCGGGTGGGGAGGAAATTGCTACCTGAGCTCTTGTATGTGCAGGGCAAGGGACTGCCTACAGGGTAGTGCCAAGCTCGGAGCGGTCCCCAGGGACACCACACAAGTCACCGTACCCACATTTACCAATCCACCACCTCCAGGAACAGAGGGACCCACTTCTCCACTGCATGTCAGGGCCCTGCAGGATCCCAACCTTCCTAAGCTCAGCACTGAGTAGAACAGAGCAACTTGTGAAATAGAAAGACAAGTTGAGCTGTCTTGTGAAAAAGGAAAAAAAAAAAAAAAAAGAAAGAAAAAAAAAGAAAGAAAAAAGGGAGCATTAAGAATGAAGCCAGCAAGCTTTGAAGAGCCAGCAGGCTCCCATGTTAGCCATATGCCTTCATATGTCTGTTCTGTGGGAGTGTTACAGCTCCTGCTGTTCCATTCTTCACTTTTTAAAGAAAATGTTACAAGGCCACAAGGACTTACAAACATTTGTTGACATTTCTTCTGGGTCAGCCTTAGGAGGCCTGCAAGAATTTAAACATATGGCAGTATTTAGTTGCATGAGGGAATGGGTTGTTTCAGAGAAAAGCGGTATTTAGTTGCAAAACAGTTTAATCCACCATAAAGGTTTTAATTTTTTTGGCCAAAATCCCATCTTTTCTCATTCTATTTTTCACATTACATTTTTAAAGCAACAGTGGCTTATCAGTTGAGCTGGTATTATGAAATGTTTCACACTATTTTCTGCTGTCCATCACACAAATAGTATCTTGATCCAGGGCTGCAGGTCAAACAGATTTGATGTGTGTTTACAGTTGAAAAGGGGAAATAAAAAGAAGGGGACCAATTATTACCGAAATGAAGATTATTTCCTAAACTCGTCAGAGTATGCGGAACTGTTGCCATTTTGAACCACACAATTTCTTGAATTGGCATCTCACCATGTTTCAGTAGCAGTGTGTATGCATTTGCAAAGCAGAAAAAAATGGGATTTATCTTTTGATTCCAATGACATTGTTCTAAGTCACTTGCTACTAAACACACAATAGCTCACTTGCTGGCAGTCTTTATATCTTGCTGTTAAGAAAAATTGCAGGCAGAGAGCTGAGCTGAGGTTTGTCTCAAGCCATGAAATAAAGGGCATCACAACGTTACACTTACTCAAAGCCACCCTGGGAATGCACCTGACGGCTCCACTGACACGGCCGCAGCATCAGATGTGGATCACAGCAACCTACACCGCAAGACAGGGTAAAAGCCCTGTGCAGACTGGGTTTTCTTCAATTCTTATTTCCTTCAGTATTGCAGCCCCCTACTGAAGGACCTCCCGCCACCCTTTCCAGTTGCATCATATGAAACAGGCCACAATCTTCGCTATTAATTGTAAAGCCCAGAATTGAAAATCACTGATTTAAGCAGTTGAAATGGAAGGTCTTGCATGGAAAACAAGGATGCAAGCGCCATTCCCTGTTATAAAAACATTGTTCTTTTTTCAAACTACACAGCAGACATGGTTTTTAAAAGGTTGGCCTGATCCGGAAATTATGCCTTTCCTAAAATGTTCTGTTAACTAATATCTAATCTAACACATTCATAGAATCATAACAAAGCTATCTAATTTTAACAAGTATATTGCACAAATAGACAGAACACCTCTGGATGAGGAAGTTTAAGAGCTGTAGTAGTACACTTTTTGTATGCACTTCCTTGGGAGAAAGCATCAAACGTTCTGAAATTTAAAATTAGTCAGAAGACAAAATTTTGCCAGTACAAATTGTGTGGATCTCTAAATGAGGTGAATGAAATTTCAAGTCAAGTTCTGTTTTTGCTCTCAACAAAATTATCACACAAATAGGGTTAGAGACATAACTATCCAAAACATTGCAGACTTTGCAAGTCTTTATGAAAGAGTACGTTACAACTCCTAAAGCTCTGCAGAAAATAAAGTTTTTATAATTTTGCTAAAATTAATTTGACATTTCCTGAAAGTTATCCACCCACACTTAACCTTTATCCAAAATTACCTTTTATTCTTAACTGTTCAGTAATAAACTGCATGAGGCATTCTGATACTAAGGGACGGTAGAAGTGAGTTCCTGGATGCAGCTATCAGCAATGATCACAACCAGGAAAACAAAGATGACTCTGAGCAAGAACCAGTTACTTCAAAGGAACCGATAAATCAAATAAATACTGTTTGTTAGTCACCACATAACAAACCCCGATGACTTGGGGATGGGAAGATTTGTGCTCAAAAGCTGAATTTGGCAATGAAGGAAGGTCCTGACTCTACAGAAGACACATTGCATGGTATGGAGAAAGCAGTGTCCTCGGGCAAGCCAGATGCAAAGATTGGAGTCAAATGCACATTTGATGCAGTAAATAAAAATTAGCAGTTGAGAACAACTAGTCTAACACAGTCATGCCCAACCTTGCAGCTGAATTCAAAGCTTGAGAATCTGAGACCCAGATGGATCAAAAGATATATTAGCAGCACGGGAAAAATAACAAAACAATGAATAAAAGGGACTGTGTGACTCACTTAAATGTCAGCAAGAAAATGGCATCAGAGACCTGAGACCAGCAGCTTGTAACAATAACTAAAAGGTTAAAAATAAGTTTTATGCATTCAGAGTGGCAGAAATACTTGCTGGCAAACTTTTCACTGCCTTCAATGGCAAGGCTGTAAAGTAATTAAAGCTGGGAATTGTAAAGAAATTTTTATGATGAAATTTTCATACAAGAGCTTGGCAGTACATTTACATTCTTGCCAACATTATACTAGAAAGAAATTCTTTGCAGTGCAGGCAGGGAGACCGTGGCTCAGGTTGCCCAGAGAAGCTGTGGAAGGCCCATCCATGGGAGTGTTCAAGGCCAGGTTGGATAGGGCTTTGAGAAACCTGGTCTGGTGGGAGGTGTCCCTGCTCAGGGCAGGGAGTAGAACTAGATGGTCTTTAAGGTCCCTTTCAACTCTAACCCTTCTATAATGGCAAGAACTATCATGGGGTTCATGATGCCCAGCCTTTGTCTGACAGAGATAAGCAGTCATGCTTTGGACTCTTGGAAACAACTTCAACTCTCACTTTTGAATTGAGAAGAACCTAATTCCAATTACCCAAAAGCAGAGAAGTGTTTGTTTCTGTATTTAGCTACTTACCCCTATCTAATTCATGGCCCCTTTTACACAATACAAAATCAAAGATAACTCTGATCCACTCGTGAGCAATTATAAAAGCTATGCAAATATTCCCAATGTATCTATAAATATTCATTTCATACTAAACCTTTTTGATCAGACTCTCAGACTTTCAGATTTTATTTCTCCAAATATTTCCCTGAATTCAGATTATCAAGCCCATTTGCTGAAACAGCATATTTTAAGTAACTATTCACAGCAGACTTTCAACTTGTAATTACTAATATTCATGTCAGAAACCTAACTCAAAACCTACACTTATCCATTTAGGAAACTGAAGGTTATCACATTACTTGTGCATCCCATCAACACAGCTCAAAATGCATCAAACGGCTCACAAAAATTACCAGAATAAAATACCATTATGCTAACAATGCACGTTAGTGACCTTGGCCAAGCGGTCTACTGAGATGAGGAAAGCTGATGACATACACAAGTGTTTGCTGAATATTTTGCTGAAATTAACTAATTTTCAATGAATATATTAGTACATAACCGCTACATGAACATACTGCAAATGGAAAGGCAAGATGACCTTCATTTAATGAATTCTTTCTTACAAAATAACTACACTTCCATAAAAAAATACTTAGAAGTCTCAGCTACAGATACACTAAATGTTTCTGTATTAAATGGATTCATAATGCTTTATTAAAAGATGCAATTCCAGAATAAACAACTGAAAATTAAGTTGATGTGGTTTATTATAGTTCTTTGTAGACCTGATGTACCTCCAGCTGAAATCAATGCAAGCCACTTAAATAAATGCTCTTGGCAGCTACCTGTTCGTGCCATAACATATTAGCCATTCTTTTGATGAAATCAATATTTATTAATTTTTTTTTTCACTTTTAGAACACTGCAACTGCTTCTGAAAGTCACCAAATACATACTGTCTTCTGCACAAACTTGCAGACAAATGAACCTTGACTGTGAATTTGATAATTACAACGTATTTTCAACTCCTACATTTGTTATTATTCTGTGGTCAATATTTGTATCCCTGCTCCTGCTCAGTGTGAGACAGAGCTTCAGCTGCTCGTGGAGACTCTCCTCCAGCAAAGCCACCTCTGGGGCAGCGTCTGCTCTTTTTGCTTTGTTTTCTTAATATAACCCGCTCAGCTGAACACGCTTCCGTGCTCCATCATCGTTAACACAACCGCGGCGTATCCGAAATCTCAGAAAGCTCTATACTGTATCTCGTCATATCTTTCATTTCTACCAAGGGTTATGAAACATTAAAAGGCCTAGCTAATATGAGATTGTTGTAAAGCTTCCTGAGCTGTCTCTTTTTATTTCAACCATTTGTAATAAACATCCCAAGATATTATTTTTTTTAAGGCAGACTCTGGGTGGTACAATATGTGCTAATTTCTGTTTCAACATTTCGTACCATGGCTGATAAGTGTGGTGAGCCGGAAACTGTGGAGACATATAGCTATTGAGAAATGTCATAATAAAAAACATGCAAAGCTCCGTCGCACGTGAAATTAAATGTTACATCCACTCATTTAATTTTAACTTCTAAACTCTGAAGAAAAGAGGATACGTGACTGTGATTTTATGGCAAGTTAGGAGCATCTGTTAGGATAAACCGTAATAATCACAGTTAGAATTTCTCATTATCGATGTCCAGTTGAATGCCCAACACTTCTGGATGTTGTCAAATCTAAACAAACTGCAGCCCAATTTTCAGCAGTAATTAGCTACAATTATCAAACTTGATGGCTGCCTCAATCAAAACCATCCCAAATTAAGTTTTGCAATTCCCACCACTCAGAATGAAATACCTATTTGGTCAAGATAACTTCCATTAACATGAAGCCTAATAATATCAGCTTAAACTATTATTTTCATTATCCAACAAAATAAATGGCTTTGCTATGTCCAAACAACAAACATGATGGGAGCTTTTCAGATGACATGTGACTTACACTCAAAATTTTGTCCCACAAAATTAGGAAAAAATTCCCTAGACAACTCAAGCACAAGTTTACCTCACTACTAGAGTTTGCAAGAGATCAAACCATCCTGATGTATCACCAGTCCTACTATGTAATCCTGGCAAGACACTAGCAGCAGCCAGTTTGATGCCTGTATTCTTATTAGGAGCAGCTCTGCAGTATTTAGAATCATAGAATCATCAAATTGTCCAGCTTGGAAGGAACCTTTAAGAGCATCTTGTCCAACCATCAACCTAACTTGTGATAAAACCCATCACTAAACCATGTCTCTAAGCACTATGTCTCTATTTAGTAAGCACTTCATCCTCCTTCATTACCATTTCGTACGACCCCAAATAAATTACATCCATTTCAAGAGTAAATTCTTCCTGCTCTTAGGGAAGGAAGAACTCCAATTCACTAAATTGATATTAACCTTTTTCCTGTCTTGCATTAAATACCACCATGTTTTCAGTAACAGTTTCGGTTCAGATTTTTCTCAGGTAGTGTTTGTCTGGAGATTAATATCTTGTAACTGATCTTTTCAACAAATGGTAAGGATTAAGCAGCTCCAGCTGGAAAGACGGCAAGAGGAAGTTGACCATGTCTTTAAGAAAAGCATAACTTGTTCCGGATGGCCAAAATGCTATTGCAAGGATCTCCTCAGTACAGGCACTGGGCCAGTGTGCTGCTATCCTTTCATTCCAAGCTGAGCTGGTGTTATGTGCTTTAAAACGTACATTTTCTTTTAATTTGTCACTTTCACAAACTGAAGTATCTTTCTAGCATCTGCATCGGTCATTCTTCTCCTGCTTTGGCCTAACTCACCTTCTTATTCTGAAATCCCAAAAGCAAAGAACATGTTTGTCTTCATTCACAGGATTTTTCTATGTAGGTAAGGGTGACAAACGCTAAAATTCCAAGCAGCCTATTAAATCCAGAGCAGTACAGAACACACAACATTCAGTCAGAACTCTCCCCCACAAATAGACAAAGGAAACCAAATCTGCACCCTATTTTCATTATATGTAATTTTTGAAGAAAGATGATCCAAAAAAATTTATGCTAAAGGGACCAAGGGACTACCAAAAAGAACTTGTTTGTCAAGCACTTTCCTCAGCAAACCTACCAACAAAGCCAATATTGACTGTCAGCTGACTCTCACTCCCTCTTTCATTTTGATTTGTACCACATCCCCCTAGTACAAGCTCACAGATTCACTGCATATAAACCAAGAATGATGAGGAGGAATTAAATCCACAAAAGCTCTCAGAGAAAGGAACGTTCCTAATTTTCATACCTCACATCACTCACGGTGTTTCTCTACTTAAACATCTTCCTTAGTGTCTCCTGATCAGCAACTCTAGCACATCTTATCCTACGACAGCTATAACCTGGGACGGCTCTGACTTACAGAAATAGAGGCTCACAAAGATGACTAGGGACCTGGAGCATCTCTCTTACAAGAAAAGGCTGAGGGCTGTCTTTTTAGTTTGGAGAAGAGCAGGCTGAGTAGGGGTCCGATCAACACCTATAAATACTCAAAGGGTGGCTGTCAAAAGGATGGGGCCAGTCTTTTTTCAGTGCCCAGTGAGAGAACAAGAGGAAATGGGCACAAATTTGAACATAACAAGTTCCAAACATGAGGAGGAACTTCTTCCCTGTAAGGGTGGCAGAGGCTGCCCAGAGAGGTGGTGGAGTCTCCGTCTCTGGAGACATTCAAACCCCACCTGAACACGTTCCTGTGCAACTTGCTCTAGGAGTACCTGCTTTGGCAGGGGATTGGACTAGATGATCTCCAGAGGTCCCCTTCCAACCCCACAGCATTCTGTGACTCTGAAATACTTGCCAGCCGATTTTGAAAGAACGAGAGCTTGGCATTGATAGTTTCTCAGTTATCAGCAATAATGAAGCACTTTTTGCACAGCAGAAAAACGCTGCAGGAATATTAGCTTTCTTGGTGGGCAAGAAGCAAAAGAGCTGTACCGAGTGAGCGGTTTTATCCTCAAGTAATCACTACTGACATATCCCAAGCCCCATCTGGAACAAAGGGGCTTGAGAGCTTTTTTACTTCTTTTTTTCCTTTGTACTACCACTCCTTAAACAATCCTACCTTCAGACACAGACAGAGGAAAACACCCTGGGTCTGAAGGAAATATGTTTTGCACTTCAAAGCTTACACACAGAAGAATGGAAAACAGTGCTTAACCATAAGCACTAAGGATTGTTTCATTCTGTGTTTGAATGACACGTGTCCCACCAGCAATCTCTGTGCGACATTTCCAAGGTAAGAAGTGCTTAATTTTGCCAAAATACCATCAATGTGTATGGTTAACCATAACTCCTTCTGCAGGTTCTGGAGGCCACTGTTGGTCATATTTGGTTGTACTGTCTGGATATTACATCCACCGGCTTTTAGCCTCCTGCACATGGCTTTTATGTATGAAAACTCTTCAGACCCTTTAGATGGCTTAGATCAGAAATGATTCCTGGCTTGGCAGTAGGACCTATTCCCCTAAAGGCTCCTGATTTCTGAAACCATGTGCAAACATAAGAGATGGGCACAGCCACCTGAGAAGGGATAAAGAGACAAATGAACTGGGTGAAGGTCATAAACCAAGTCATTAGAAGAAGCCACAGTGGCAGGAGAAGAGCCCACATATTTACTAAGATCCCTCTAGATTAGGAAGATTTCTTTAAAATCACGACTGTAGAAATATCTTTTAAAAAAGCGGCAGAAACTTTAGAGGCGTCCAAATTAGCAGAGTCTCACTTTCTCTGGCACTCTGAAAACACAGGTCCAGCCTACATCACTCAGAGATGTATGGTTTCAGCTCCTCCTCGTTGACAATGGTGCAAGACAAAAAACTGAGAAGTATTTCAGTTGGCAAAGACAAGTCACTTCTGCTAGAGGAGTTTAATTCATGAACTGATAAAAGCATTCCTTTGCCAACACATGCTGTGCTTAAAATAAGGATCATTACTGATATAGATATCCTGGCATAACTGTATTAGCAAACACTTTCTACTGCAGAACGAGACCAAAAATGGATCTTCTTCACTAGAACTGTTTTCTGTTTTAAATTTTGAACCACAAAAACCACTCAAACTTGGAGCAGAAGGTTTGGAGAGAGTAAATTTCTTCAAAAGGTAACATCTTTTACTTCTGAAGCCAGTTTTGTTTTTTGCTACTAAAAGTAATTACAAATACTAACATGAAAAAAGAAGTAATTTCAGGCACTTTACCTGTAAATATCATCTCTATATTCTGTAGTTGCACAGTCTAATTTTAGTGGATTTTCCCTGTTCTTACTATGAACAGCTGTGACTGACATTACTCAAAACAGGAGACTTTCCCAGTAACTGTGCATACATTTCCATGTATCCATATGGCATCAAACATACCCACTGATTCTGTCCTATGTGGAAACAAGAGTCAGGCAAGGAAATAAATTGGGAAGCCAGTTTCAGTTGAGTCCGACTGACATGATGTGGGAGCTTGCAACTACTCTGAAGTTCAATCTTCCATTTAGCAAAAGAAAGATTTGCTAGTGACTTTGTAAACTCTTCCATGAGTCATTTGCTAAGAATACCAGAGGATGGAATAAACTTTTCTCTGAAATAAAAATGCTGGATAATTTTTTTAATTCTAGGAAAGAATTATCTAGAATCACAAATCTGTTACTTCATGATTTTTGCCTCTTTTAGCATCTGAGAAGTGATAACTTCAAGGTAAGTAAATGCCCTTTCTTTTCCTCATAAAGAATTACCATTATTTTCTCTATCAGGGGAACAGATATTTGGTAACATTATTCTAAAAGAAGCTGGAGAAAATAATAACAGTTCAAGAATAAGGAAAAAAAAATCTACTGAAATTCTATACAGTAATATCTGGAGAAAAAACTTGGAAGAAATCTTTAGCTTGCGTTGATTTAAGGCTCTTTCTTACAAAAACCATAACAGTTCCTTGGGAGACTATTCCAGCCAGATTTATCTGAATTTTGTCTCATTCTGTGGTTCTCTCATCACCTCCTTGAGGAACAGTTTACTGCTGAAATAAAATATTTATGTTTCCTCCATTTTAAATCTAAGGGGGAAAATAACCAGAACTCAACTGGGTACTGAACTTCTTCAAAAAATGTAAGTGGAAAAGAGTAAATACAGGGAACATTTTGTGGTCTGTAAAGAATTTTCAAAAATTTATTTTTCAGTTGTAAGGACAAGACTATAGATCTCAATAGAGGTCAATTAATCAAATATATGTTTCTCGGTTTTCTCAGGCTCTGTGAGAACATACCAATCATGTAATACTTCATTTGAGAGAGCACAAGAGTTATTTTATACAGATGCACACACACACCAAAAAAAAAAAAAAAAAAAAAAGTTGTCAAATGTCGTCATCTCTGAACTAGATGTTGAATAACTCTGAAAAGGAGAATTGTGACAAACAGCTTAAATTTCACTCTCTGTTTATTCATTATCTGAACCTTTTATGAAAAGTGTTGGTATTCCCTTGCTCAAAGATCCCTGTTCCAACAGTGTTTCTTCTACCCGACTGCAGAATCAACCGCTCACACCAGGATAATTTTGGGGGTATTTGATGATGGCAGTTCAGAAGAACCAGACTGATTTAATGGGTTCAGTCCAGGTTTGAGTAATTAAAGCTTGTACAGCTGAATGAGTTGGAAGGCCTGTAGCAGCTTTATCTTGATCATTCAACAGGAGAACCTATTCTGACAACCATTTAGGCTCAGTGCCATGTAAATATTCTGGCATAAGTAATTCAATCCTCTTCAGTCAGCTTTCCTGCAGCAATCCATGGCCTCTTTGAAAGACAGCTAATATTATTTGCTTCTGAGGATGATATGATGCATATGATCTACCTATTTCACCAATTTTGCAGATCATTTTGTACTCTCAAATATTTAATGCACATAATTATGTTTGAAATAATCAGAACCAAGCTTTAAAAATCAATTAAAAAACCCAGGGATCCCTGTAGTAAGTATGCTGGAAAATCCGAGCTTGGGAATGCACTGTATGTGGCACTGAACACCCAGACCTGACTCACACAAGTTCAGCAGTAAAAATCTCACCAAGTTCAAGAATGTGGAAGAGAAATTTGCGGTACTAATATATTTGAAAATGGGTAATCGAGACATTGGTTAAAAGAAGGATGCGGGCACTGAAAAGGTGGAAGTCTAAGCAATATGGAGGTGAAAACTCAAAAATAAGGATTCATTTTATCTCTGTCTTCTTCCACACAAGAGGAATAAAAAGACATTTTATTTGATGGAATGCCTAAGGAGCAAAGAAGATCCATGTTCTTCCTGGTTCTGGCGCTGCTTATTCTATCTTTTATGTCAGCTCTCACAATGGAGCCCATAAACATAGTTTGCGGCAGAAAGAAACGGAACATGAAGCAGAAATTTGAAGTACACCACCTCCATGATCTTTGCCTATATTTAAGCACGTTAATCCAACCTCAAAAGCACTGATGCCTTCCACATAAATACATGCTAAGATTCCTTTGATACCCAAGAATATATCAAGTTGCTTATCATTCCCTATGACAATTGCCATACCCTGCCCAAAACAGTCACTGAGAGCCTTTCAGAAAAGAGCAACCAAGAAACCGATGTCGGTAATCATTGTGTGTTCTGTGTCAAGGGTCCCTTTCCTCAAGCACTCAGAAATCAGAGTTCCATAGATAAATTCTTTGGAAATTTCTCGAAGGAGCACTGATGCATGTCCTGTATTCAGTGACATAAAGCAAAGCTGAGAGATAATTATCCTGTGAGCATGGAGTCAGTGCAGTGTAAAAAAAGGTGCCAACAATTCCAATGCTGTCATTAACTGCTGCTTGTCATCCACGAGTAGAGGACAGCCCATCAGCCTGCACCAGTAGATGGGGAGATGAGAACATACCTGTACACAGCAGGATATTTATAAAATCTAATCATGCAGGGAAAAAAAAATACAGAAATTGCTTCACAAAGAGTTGTAGCACTTATTTCAGTTACATGACATTTCATTTTTCCTGTAGAGCCGGCAATGTCATATTGCTGATCTTTCCCTGATTTAAAACCAAGTTTCCAAAAACCTATTAAATACTGATTTTTTTTGTATAGTCCCTGAACTGAAACAGGATCAAGGAGGAAAAGAACCACTAAATTAGTGGAATATTTTGTCTATTTGAAACTGATCTATTTCCTTTGAAAGCTGCCAACATGAATATTTTCTATTTTTTTCTAAAGCAGCCTGTAAATATTTGCACTTAAAACACGGGGTTTCTGGTCTTGCTTCTGTTATCATGCAAATGAGCAAAGACATTGTCTCCATGCCTAAGGTGCTTTACTGAAGAAAAACAAGAGGAGCACCAGACATTTCCAGTCTCTGACTCCATCCACTTCAGACAGATGAGGCAGAAGTACTTCAGAAAGGTGCATCCACTCTAAAACACAACCAGATGCACACAGCCTAGAGCTTTCAATGCCATAGTAAACTTAAGACATGCAATAAAAGACCAAAAAAATCTATAAATATAATGTGCCATAAGAAGAGAGCTTGAGAGATCAACAGGTTTCACCACTGGCACAGGTCTCAGAACACGTTTTTTAGGTAAAAGCCCCAAATGATACTATTAAAAAAAAAAATAAAACCCATCACATTTTGTGTTACAGAAGAAGAAAAGTACAAACTGAAAAACAATCCCAGTGAGTTTCATCTGAGCCCACCTAACTCCTGCCCCAACCACCACATCCAAGAGAAAGGTGAACCATTCCCTTCCTCTCTTGCTTGGATGCCAAAATGAAAGAAAAAGTGTTCCTGTTTATTTGTAGCATCACAGTATTTACAACAAATATCTTCATCTGCTATTTCAACTGATAAATGAGCTTCTCGTTTTATTTAATGGCTGGCCAAGTTCTGTAGCCGTTTCAAGAGACAACTTGCTAAACTTCTAAACCATTTTAACTTTATCTGATTTCTCTTTCATCTTTCTTACGGAGTTGTAAACCACATTTTTCTTATTCATACGGAGTGCCACAAACACAGATTTCAGCTGAAGCCTGATCTACATGACAGCTGCTGAAGCCATGGACAAGAAAAACCATTTATCAAATAGAATGAAGCAGGATATAAACGACAGCACCTTCCGCAGGAGGTGCATTGCTGAACATCACATCCTCAGAGCTGGTTAATATATAGTGCTTTGTCTGTTGTACTTTATTTTCGTGGCAGTGGCAGATTCAGGGTACTTCTGCTTAGACTTCAGCACGTCTTACTCTCCTAGAAAGCTTGTGGCAGGAGGACTAAGCCAGCTCCGAGGTGAGACTGCATGAAGTGAAATTTCCTACAAGGAACTCCGTATTTGTGTATATATACACACACACATATATATGTATATATCTGAGATAGATATGGAGCTTCACCTGGTTCCATCCACCTTCAGGTGCAATTCCCCAGAGAGGACGCATCCTCATATGGCATGAACTGCCATCGCACCTAACCCTTCATTATTTCCACCTTTCTTCTTTCCTTCTCGGGCTTTGAGGAACATCCATTCTCAGCCTGGCAGGCAGGCAGGCTCCCCCCAGATGGCCAGGCGGAGCTCAGATGGAGATGAGCTCTGGTGACATTTCCAACTGGCATCCTTTCAGCTGATGCTTAATCAACAGCAAGATGTGCTGATGCTCGGAAACGTCGAAGTCCAAGCCCAGGTGCATTTCAAGCAAGGTTTCAATGTGACAAGAATATCCTGCAAAGTTCCCAAAATCAGTTTGGGGTTCATACAGCTCGCACTGGGTATAGAAACGAAAATTTAGAAACTGTGGCCCATTTCTGTGCCCCCGACGTGTACAATCAGAGTGTATCCACTATAGGAACATGAATTTTGAACGTTAACACTGTTAACTCTGGGAATATGAGCGGCCAAACAGACAACCATCCCTACATTACTTGTCCTTACTGCATGCCTCTGTCTATATAAACATTCCCCTCCAGACCTTGAAGCCACAGTCGATGGATGTGGAGAAACTGACTTCACATTTGTGTCTTTTGCACCTCTCTCAACTACTGAGCATTACCTAAGCATTAATCTTATAACTTTACTCAGGCACTCAGTTACTGCCTTCACCCCCATTTTTGTGGATGCAGTTGTTGCCTCTACATTGACACAATGCTGTTCGGAAGGATTTTGGCAGGTGTTGGATGGTAACAGTTACTACATAAACCAAAGTTTCGTTCCAGTTTCATACAGAGATTGGAATATTCACAAATGTCAGATTTGTGTCTGCTCCTGCACTTACGCAACTCAAAAATACAAGTCATCAGGCACGTAATACACCCACGCACCCTTTTCTTAGCATGGGCTAAAATACAATCCACATACAATACGTTGTGACGGCTTTAAACTCTTAACATCAGATTAGGGGGTTGATTATGTATTAATTAAATGATTTCTACGAATGTTTCAGTAAAGGACTGAAACACCTGCCCATGTAGCATCTCGCTAAGATCATGACTACCAACATCTAAATATATTCTGCCTTTCTGTTAAGAGGTTCTACAGAGATTTGCTTTGATCAAAGGTAGATAAGTCTTGCACTACCAGAATTTGTGTACATACTAGAATATGGAATATATTTGTTTATACCATTACATTATAAAACAGTATGATATAATAAAAATAAATGTGTATTCCTACATTTTAGCCTGAATATCCTTACTTGGACAGTACAAGGGAAAAGGGAAGTATCTGATGGAATCCACATATCAAACTCAGCAATTCAAAGATCTAAATGATAAAGCGTATTCTACAGTAGCTATGTGACACTCTCTAGGGGACCTACGTATCTAAACCAATAGATGCATTACATTCCTCATTTAGATAATGTTTTAGCAGCTATAAATGTTATCAAAATCCTCTGTTCTTTCTCTATTTGCCAAAATGTAAGAATATTCTATCAAAAAAATCTTGTTCAGCACTTTTATTTTCATAAAGCAAAGGCTGGCCCTTAGCAGGCAACAATCAATAGTTCTTCATTTACAGCATCTTAATTTTTTCATTGCTCTTTAGTCCCTTCTAAAACTTAGTTTGGCAAACTTTCACGGGATAGGCTCAGTATTGTAATTGCCACTAAACAAACAAAAAGGCACCTTTCCATTCAATCAAATATACAGCAATAGGACACTACACAGTGGCTTTACACTGGCTTTCTCCTGAAATCAGGAAACACGGTGCAGCTTTCAATGCCTTCCCTTCCAACTTCCAGCATGACATTTTATCCACTGATTTATTTTTATAAGGACACTTCTCTTTGACTAAATGTTCTATGGAACTCAAAGGCTTGTGTAATGGAATTAACAAGTTTATAGAAAATAAGTTATAGCCAGAATTGAAAAGGTGGGGGTGGGGAAAGAAGGAATATTTCAGCAAGATGCAGCCTATTATGTAAATTTGTCACCAAGTGCCATACGTAATGAATAAACCTTGTGCTCTTAACACTTTGATTATAGACTATACAGACAATGCAAATTAAAATTCCTGCTGCTCTATAAACGCAATGAGAGGAAATTATGTAAATTTTAACACATTAGATTGATTTGGTTGAAATGAAACCTGTTCCACTTGATGTTTAGGGGAAGAGCCACAATTACAATGATTGAGAAAGTGCAGTGTTAATGAAGTGTGTTATTGCTAATCAATTCCTCCTCCTCTGGTAATGGCACAGGCATGTGTACTCTCACTGCATCGCTCACTGGCAGATGTAACCGTAACTACTCACACCACCACATCCTTCCCATGGCCCAAATTAAGGCTTCCATAATCTCATGTATATGGTCCTGCTTAACATCAGAGATTCCCCAAGAAAACTAGTAGGCCTTCAGGAAGGGTGTGTCTTCTCCTAGCTATATGTACACACACAATGTGTGTGTGCTTGTGTATATATATATATCTATAAAATATATACAGATGCACACAAGAATTTTTGGCAATACTTCCTGGCTGACTATAATACTGCTCTCTTGAAACCTACTGTAGATTGGGTGTGATACCAACCATGTAACTTCACCTTGAGTGAAATAGTCACCTTTCTACTGGCTGATCTCTCAGAAAACATGGAATGAGATCATAGAAACACAAGGCTGGAAAGGACCTACAAGATCATCTAGTCCAACTGTCGGAGGACCCACTCAGCTACCACTCAGCTGCTAAATCATGTCTCGTAGCAATCATGGTGCTACAGGGATCATCACACGGGAATAATTTGAACATGTTTAGTTAACAGAATGGAAATTAAAAGTCTTTCAAGCTTTAAGTGTTCTGTGCAAATTGGAGAACCAAAAAATCAGAGTCAAAGGACTTTCAAAAGTTTGACACAAACGTCTCCTTCCAATAACAGAGTTACCTGGGAATTATGGTTGGGATCTAGCACATCTTTACAACTGAGTACAGTTGATTTCCTTCTGCGACCTCACTGTAAGGAACTGCAGCACACATGGTTGATAGAGCTGTTTTACAGAGAGCTGATACGTGAAGCAGATCACACCACCTTCACGGGAAGCGAAGGAGCATCTCTCCGAGCATCCTGTCATGATTTTAAACAAAATACTTTGCAGAGCTCCTCACCAACATAACAATAAATCACAGAATACTGCACTGTTATCTTAATTATTTATTGTGTAATATGAGATTATTAAGATTATCTATCATAATTTTGCATTTTGGAGTACTTTTCATAAACATTTCCACAGCATTTTTAAAGAAAAAGTTCGACTTGCAAAATCTGCAGTATTAGAAATTTGTGTCATTTCTTATTTCGCAGGTAAATATGAGAAGGTGGAATAAGCCAACTCATTGTATTTTCTTTAAATTTATGTAACTTTTACATTATTCTCAGAAACATGTGTCACCACATGCAGCAACTGCATTTGTTTCCTGTCTCTGCTGACTTGTCTCCTGCTAATTTCTTTCCATTCCTGCTAAGATATAAGGAGGCTCTCTGCACAGAGAGACACCTCACTGGAGCAAACAGCAGTTTGAACACACGGGATTGTTGCAGGTCGCAAATTGAACACACACAAAATCAGGACAACACAGGCAATGAGAAAGTGTTTATGCAGGAATGACAAAGCAGATAAACATAAAAAACACACACTAAGACTGGCACTTACCATAAGAAATTTTAGTAAGTCATGTTTGGTCCTTGAACATGGGAAAAAGAGGGGTTGGGGCCCAGCTGTGAAATGAAATCTGGGGAACCAAGAGAAGAAAACGCAAAAATAAAAGGGAAAGATACAAAGGAATTAATCTTTCCCCAAAATATAGTGACGCTTACTTTCTGCAGGCTGAGAATCCATTCTTGTATCAGTGCACACACCTCTGCAACCTCAAGGGTTTTAAAAATGCCAACCAATTTTTGCTCCCTTAAGGCTGAACTAACGTGGCTGCCACCGATGGTGAGAAACACAGGGTGCGCTTGGGTCCAAGCACTCTTCCTTCACAACCTGGGCCTCTGCCAGCACCCTACATTTCTTCTGGCTTTTGGCTGGGGCTGCTGGAGGAATCAGCTCTACAACTCTTTCCTCTGCATTAGGGTGCACAGCCTACATCACACTTTGCTGATTAAAATCTCAAAGCATGACGTGGTCAAAGAGCTACTTGGAGCTCAGCAAACATGAGATTTGCAAAACAGAACATGAAAAATCGTGGCAAATTGCGAAACAGGAAAACCAATGTTGACTAAGTGAACTTACAAGAGGTAGGAGCTAAGCAATTCAGTTTGCAATATTTGGTACAGATGTTTAGTTATATAAAATAAACACAGAGAATCACAGCAGTAAATATCTCACCCCACAGGAATCAGCTTAATTTCCAGCTCGCAAAGATCCTAGAAAATGAAATCTCTCCATACTAGCTTTTGCTTGAATTCTTTGACTTCAGAAAGCTTTGTTTATAGGAAAAAGCTGTCTTTGATGTTGGAATATTAGAAGGAGTGAAACAATAAATTTCCCATATTCTAATATCCAGACATCCTGAGCTTGTTCAAGGACCCCTTGATTCACGAAGGCAAATAATTAAATTACCTGAGCTTTGATCAAGGAGTTGCTGCAGTCCCTTTTTGATGTAGAATGTGGCTGTTTGAAGCTCCAGGAAGATAACCAGTCCATATGTTTTAACCCTTTTGCCACCAGCAGTGGATTTCATACAATGCTCTGGCATTGCAAAGCGAGCACTCACGATTATCGTTGGGGCATGCTGCTCCAACAGGAGCAGGTCCAACAGGATCCTTGTACTGCAGCCTTGATGAGTTGTTTATTGAAAGGCTGAAACTCCCCCTTCCTAAACAAGTTGAAATTATTTTTTCAGTCAAGCTAGATTGCCTTGATATCATGCTTTGGAAGTGAGTTTTTAGATGACATGTCATTGAGACACATGAAAACACTTCTGAGAAGCAAGGTGGTTTGCGTTCCGTGCTTTCTGACTATTTCCCCCACAAGACACCTGAGTAGGCACACGCTTCTCTGGTCAGGGGAAAGAATGCTCTTAAAATTGAAAAAACAAATAGAGAGTTTCAAGCCTTTCATTCTTCCCTCTCCTCAAACACAAGCACCTGGATGAAGTCATCTTTACCACTGACGGGTCAAAGTCCTGGCTATGCTGCCTGAGAAAGAGAACAGGAGCTAGACATCCACCCAGACACCGTCCTCTCAGCTGATTTGCAATTCTGAATATAATTACTGGAAGAATTCCTCTCCAGAAATGAGGAATTATGCTCCTCTTCATTCATTCTAGGATTCTTTAGGGACATGAGGAGGTTACTAAAAGGGCATAATTAGAAGGCATAATTAATGTATAGGGATCTCTTATTCGGTTCCCTATACAGCTTCAACAACGTAGCCATATATGTAGATATACATAATACCCCTCTAATTTTAGCAACAGTTCTATGGAGTGTGGAAATGACCTCACCAGACTACTGAGAAGGAGGAAAACCAGTTTTGCAACAGGACTTTTTCTGGTATCATTCATGGTCGAACGGCACCCGTCCTTCAAGGCACAGCTGCAGAAAGGATTCATGTCATTCAGAGTGACATCTCAATTCACAAGGATCCAGGCTTAAGAAAGCACAATGAATATGCCTGGCTTACTATAGATAACAGACAAATTATTTTGGGGCATGAGGATGTAGATAGAATGCCTGTACATTAAAAACACTCGATACATTAAAAACTTGGTGTGTTTCTAATTGGTTGGAAAAAAACCCAAAACTTGGGGCCTTTTATGAAGCCCAAAGAGGAAATGCGCATAATCATTGGTGAGAATGAAAAAGGAAGTCACCATGTATACAATTTTATGGTTTTTCTGTTAAGTTGCCCGAGCTGCACATATAACCAACACGTGAAACAGGAAGCCATCACATCTGAGTGACTCAAAACGCTCCTTGTAACTTTATTAAAAAGCGTGAAAAGGAGGAGCTGCTGATCTCAAATTCAAGAAGCAATTAGCATTCCTTAACTCAAAGGAAGAAACTGCTCAAGGCATTTATGGGTTAAATATAGTCTACTTTTAAGCACATGGAAACAAAACATAAGCTTTTCTGCAGTTTGTTTGGAATCATTTAATTTCTAGTAAAAATGGATTTAATTTCCAGATGGGGTATACCTCTAGGCAAAAAACCACTCTTCTCTCCTCCAGTAGGCAAAATGATTTAATATCAACAGAGAAGTCTTTTGTACACATTATTAATATCATTTACATTACTTTTCTTTGCATATTTTTTGTCTAAATATAAATAAAAA